>JAUEKR010427159.1:0-12460 GCA_031762895.1 Corambe burchi
TTTAGGCGGACACTACTGTAATAATAATATATCAACATTAATAACTTTAAAAAATTAAGCAATGGATCAGAAGAGATTGTGCAGATATTTTAAAAGCAGCAGTGTTATACAGTAGAATTTAAAATGAAAAGATAATAGTAATAATTCAAGTAATACAAAATAAAAATGCATTCCTCAAAAAGGGTACTTGGCATCGCATAAAGCTGTGGAAGGTTACAAACAAAATTAAGAGGGATAGGGGGGAAAAGAGAGATAGAAAAAAAGGGGGAGGAGTTTAAAGATGACAAGCTGCAGGTTTGAAACGTGGTTGAGTAGATATGGCATTTAACATAGGAGTGTGATAAACCAGAAGCAGTCAGTCAGAGAGATTGAGAGCAAGCAAATGAGAGGAGGTAGAGGTAGCAGCATGGTAACTGAACCTCCACTTACACTGGAAAGGCTGAGGCAAGACCGAACCCGAATAAGTCGTGGTAGATCGGAGGACGTGGGTGAAACGTGGTCGTCCTCCGCAACAGTGTAGGATAAAGACTGGTGAGAACGACCCTTTCCAAGGTGCCCTTTGGCAGGCATAGGCAGAAACCTACTAAGAAGTTTATCCTGATCAAGAGACAAAAGTGAGGAGACTACTTGGATGATCGATTCACTGATTGAGATAGATAAATGCTTCATATGAATTGAAAATATTCATGGAAAAGAATTGTTCAACCTTTAGCAGAAAATAATAAATAAAATCACAAACAAAACGAAGCAGCAGTAAAAGTAAAATTGGTAGCTGTAGTAGTTTATATATTACACACAAAAGTTTTTTAAAACCAGAAGAAAATGCATCATTTATTAATATATGAGGGCTTGGTCAGCCATAATAATGAACAAACATACATAAATAAATTATTACAACAAAAAAAGTAATAAAAAATTTGCAAAAAAATAATAGCTTTGTTTAATATTAAGTAAAGCTAAAATATGAATGCACACCAGTCAGTAAAAGCACATTTTGGCAATTTAAAACACACACAATATTTAGAGATATTTCAACAAAAGGCAATGTTGTTCTAAGAGGTAATACTAATACTATTTTGTATATTAGTCATCTAGCCACATCAATTTAAAATTGGGAAAAGAAGCACACAAAACAATCATGTCATTAGCACTATTTATATCTTGTCACATGAAAATAGCAATATCAATATGAAAGGACTAACAAGCAGGACAACAAATTGTTAATGATAGAATAATATTAAGCATATCATCATTTATCCCATGTTGTTTGTCTCTGTGTTCATGGGCATCTAGAAAGACATTATAACTCATGTAACAGTAAGCAGTTAAGTCTCTGAGATATACTTCGTTGTGTAGTTGTTATTCGGCTGTTGCTTTTTCTCTCTCGTTCACTTGTAGTAGCAGGCTATAATTCTGTTAATATTAATCATCAATAACTTCTACCTATTTTGGTGTCTGTAAATTTGCTTGGGTTATGTTTGTGCATATGCTGTTGCAATTTGTTGTTACTTTGTTGTTGTTTTTTTGTCTTATGTTTATTACTACTATTTGTTTTGAAGCATGTGTTCGTGAGTGCTTAACTTAGAAAACGTGTACAATATAATATAAATATAGGCAAATATTTACATTCACAAATCTAATAAAGATATTAAACATTGTATAACTTTAGATTTAAAATAAAATAAACACGAGTGATGATTTGAAAACCAGCTGTGTAATAACTTTTAATTATAAGATGGAATCTTTACAATAACTTTTTTTTTACAATATTTGTTCATTGATGTCCAAAAGTTTCTAAAGGATATATAAGAACAATACACACATATATAATATATGTGCTAAACAAAACAAAAAAAACAACTCCCCAATGACATATGAAAAATATAATGCAATAAGGTATTTTAACAAACTTATATGTGCTAGAAAAACAAAAACTTTTTAACTACAGCTATGATTGCAACGATGTCGTCAGGGACCAGAAAAAGGATTGTTTCACCATACTTTCTCTACAACTGAGTTAGTTCACCTGTAAATGCTTTAAATATACCATCACCTTAGTGTATAAAATAATATTGAATCCAGCAATGTACATAAAACTTCTCATCCTCATTTGTTTCTTTTAAATATCATGACACTTACTATTTTCTTAGATTCATATGTCTATGCATCTGTGATTATAATATTTGATTTTTTTTTAAAGGGCGAATAAACTGCACCTTAAATTACTAACCATCATTAATTATGATAAATTGATTTTAACCCCTTTTGCTACTTTGATTATCTTCAATAAAATTGCAAAATCAATAGTCGGACATTGGAAACCAAGAACATTCTTGCTTGTGATTACAAGCACATATTAGTCAAAGATAGATACCAACACCTAATGAAAGTAAAATTCAATTTTGTTCTAAACATAGCAACATTACCTCTATAATGATCACCCTATCTGCGTAAACTCAAGTTTGGGGGAAATACCCATTACCTAAACTTGTATATTTTTAATTCCCCAATTAACCTCTTGAAACAACAAACGCTGCCAAGAATATTTAATGATAAATTAACAATTTAACAAATTTACAAAAAAAGTAATATATGAGCATACAAGTACCAATATTATCATATTATTATTAGTTACTTGTTACTTGCATTGGAGCAAAGCTTCTTAGTAAATATCATATTGTGTGTTGGATAGATATAGGGATATCATATAAAACTAAAATGATAGTGAATAATTTAATTGTTATTACACTTTTATTAATTGTATGACTTGAATACCAGTGGATAGTTCTATTCCCATCTATTGTGTTGTGTTGTTTGCGGAAACTTTTAAATAGAAAGATAATGACTAGAGGGAAAACAGATGCTTGTTAGTAGATGTAGTTGAACTGAAGATTTATTAAGTATTAATATCAGGACTGGACAAAGGCAGTTATTACAATATATTAAAGGCTAATACATTGATAACGGGGATTGATGAATAATTTTATTTGGATAATAGTGACGATGATAGTGGTAGTGATGGTAATTCAATAATGATCGTTGAGGTAATAATACTTGCAATAGTGATGACAGTGACAGTGAAAGAGTAAAAAACTTATAATAGTGATTTCAATAGTATACAGTGGGAAGACTTTTAGTTTACTTTTTTAGGAAAGTGAAATTATGGTGGAATAGTGCATGTTGATATTGCTATTACAAATACATCTATCAGAATTTGTTAGTCAACGACTTACACTGAGGAAATTGTTTTTGAAAAACTGTTTGTTTTTCCAAGCCAGTATGTTAGCGGCAGGGTGGCTATGGACTTGATTCCTCAGGTCAGAAGCACTCTGCAGGCAAACAGGATGGTGAGACGAGGAGAGAAAAAACACATCAAAACAAAAATAGGCATGCATTGCAAACGCACCGCACTTAAATGATTAATAAATGACATTGGCAGGCCTGCAAACCAATGGGAAATGAAGTCAGGGACACTTTAGAGCTGATGTACCTAAACGCTAAGACTAACTGTGTCTGTTAGCGAATCCAAGAGAATGATTTAATAATATATTGACTAAAAGCTAAAACTAAAAATAAATTTTCTCATATATGTCGGTAATCAAATTGTCTGCCAAAAATGTCAAGATCATAGTTGTTTTTAAAAATATATATAATCCCAATCCATACCCACTCTCATTTTTAATGCAAAATTTGGAATTGAGAAAGGTTGCAGGCCTGTATCAAGTTACATTCTTTTAATTTCAAAAAGGCAGTCATTCCAGCAGACAATCAAAAAATAGAAATGCATGCAAACGTCGCAAGTACACATAGTTCAATCTTTAAAAAGTCAAATGAGTAAAGATTAGTAATATAGTGGAGTCCAAGTAAGACAAATACTTCCCTAAAATATACCTTTTTGCCGATTCATCAATTTATTTCTTTACATACAAAGCCATTTGAAAATGAATGAGAAAACCGCATTTAAATTAATCGTTTTATTTTCGTTATAAACCCAAGAAGCTTTTATCCTAAGCGGACTTCACAGCACATATTTTGAAAAAGAGGCAAAACTTATGAGCTTACACACACACACACACACAACCACACACACTTACATTAGAATGCTTATTAATGAAACATTGCACACCAACAGCAAAATCAACAAAAATATCAATAAACTGAGGCAAGTTATGTCCTCTAGAGCAAGATGCAAATAAGAGAAGAGGATAAATCAATCAGAATTTCATTCATGGAAAGCAAAAGAAAATGCTTATAACCAAGAGAAAACATCACAATATACTGCACCCAATTATGTTATTTTGTTAGCTAGAAATGTTTTGAACACTTGCAGCATTAAAGATGCATCTATGCAATGTTTACACGCTTATCATTAAATCCCACCCAAGTTCCGATAATAATGAAATAATGATAGACTAGATCTAAATAACTTTTGCAATAATAACTTACGGAGGCAGCATTTTCATGTTATATCATCATAGAGATGGTAATAATAATAATAATAATAATAATAGTAATCATAATAACAATAACAAAAATAATAATAATAATAACAATCATATAATAATAATAATAATAATAATAATAATAATAATAATAATAATAACAATAATAATAACATTAATAATTATAATATTAAAATAATAAGAACAACAATAATAATATACAGATTTCAATTGCATTAAAAGGTTTGCAAAGGACATACCAAAATTCCTATCCTAAATTCATTACTACGAAAATTATAAGATAAAAAATAAATAATCAAAGTTAACAGGAAAGATAATAAAAGGAAAAACAATGAAAACAGAAAATAAAATAATTCTTTCCTCTCTTCTAGTAAGAATTCAACAAATTTATTTAAGGATTATCATTTTTATGCAATGGTACGTTAAAACCAAATCACAGAAATAAGTAAGATTGGTTTTACTTTAATTATGTGGAATTCTTAATGGATTAAGGTATTTGCACATAGAATTTGTATCTTTTAACGTATGCTGGCTGGTTTTTTTTAGCTTTTGGTGTGTTTTTTTTTTTGTTTACTGCATCAAAGTGAATGATTAATTAAGATTCTAATTCTGCCTCAATAGATCAGAGTCATAAAGAGAGATTAAGTTTAAGAAGAAATACCAGAAGTGGTCATAAAATGCCAAGGCAATAAATTATTACTACAGGACCACATAATCAGCCCATTGGACATGGAAAGCTTTTAGTTTTCATAAGTTTATTAGACGGCTGTGTCGGTCTCACGGAAAATTGTTTATAGAGCTAAGAGAATAAAATGAAAGACACCCCCCCCCCCCCCAAAAAAAAATTTTTGAAAACATATTCTTCCAATTTTTATTTCTTTCAAAATTACAAAGTTATAAATTAGGAGGCATGCAAAATACGGAGAGAGAAAAAGATGTGAAATTATGCAATGAAAATTAATTGCAGAACACGCCATGCCAGATTGTTCATGAAGAGGGAAGGGATGTGAAAAGTGTAAAACACAAAGACAAGTGGGTAATGGTAAGGTCATCAAGGAAGGAAATGAAAACATAGCAAAAATGCCACACAGTAACCCCAGTGCTCAAAGTGGGAAAAAAAAGGAAACAGAAAAACATAAATGGGTAAGCAATATCTTAAGCGAAAAATAACCGTTTTTTTATCCAAAGACAATTCAACTCCTTAAGAGTATTAATATTCAAATCCAATGAAAACGGTAATTGCTATTTGGTCGCAAGTTTTAATAAGCCCCAAGTGTAGTATGCACCTTCAGTCATATCATATACTGTTTATAATTTCTGCAGCTTCGTCAATAAAGAATTTCTTTACACCAACATAGCGTTATATATGAATATTATATAGGATTGAAGCAGTGCTACAAATATATAAAATCATGAATTATTTGCTTACAAATTAAGCAACTATAAATTTAATTATCAATCAAGAATATGATGCCTACTTGGATCAGAAAGCTAATAACTACTGACAACCAAGCAAAGTGAAATATTATAATAAATTGATAATAGGCAAAGATGCATATTAATATCATTAATTTATCTATTCAACTAATTACTTGCATTGATTATACTATTAAAAAAGCTTATATCAGAAACCCATCACAAGTTATAAATGGACTTCTGCTAATAATTCCAATTCAAAATACCATAATGTGGAAAAGTGGAAATAAACCGCAATTCAAAATAACGCATTTTAAAAAAGGTGCACTAGGATTATATTTGAGCTTTCGCTACTTGGTTTACTTTCCAAGTTATATTGGATAGCATTGATGGGTAACTTACGCTGAAGGAATTTGACTTTTGGACGGGAGTAGATTTTTTGCTTTTACGCATCGCAAGTGGTGTGCAAGTTATCAGCTCTTCAACCATCCTCAAGGCACTCTGAATCAGATTGGTGGTAGGTAGGGGGTTGTTTTGTTTTAGATTTATTTTTTAAAGGGTTGATGGGTAGAAAGGGTGAATGCACAGAGATAAAGCATTTAAACAAACACCCAGAGATAATAGAAAGAGGGAGATAAGTAGAAAAATAAGGACCAAGGAACAGATAAGAGGAAGAAAATTAAAGAGAAAAATGAAAAAAAAGGGAAAAACAAAAACCATTTTTTAAAAATTGACATGCAAAAACACCAAGAATCAATGCATTAAAAAAGTGGATAAAGCACAAACTTAAGCATTAAAGTAAAATAAAAACAATGCAATAGTGTATGAACACAGTCAGATAGCTACAGAATTAAGGTGCGCCAGCAATTATCCTACACTTTATAAAGGCGTCCATTCTTTTTTCCTTCAGTTAAAGTTAAGGCAACTTATGGTCAAAAAGCCTTTTCTTTTCTACAATTTTACAAAGAAAAAGAATATGCTGCAGACAATCCATTCCAGGAATGAAAAGTATTACAAATAATCAATAGAAGCACAAATGTATTCATTGGCTGATTTTTTTTTTTTTAAATAACGAGAAATGAATTGCCTACTTTAATTACTAAACAATTATGATGCAGAACAAAAGCAAATGTATAACTACCAACTATCATATTGAGGTAACAACCATAAACAGCTCATTGACGTTTTAAGAGATCAATTGATCAATCTTTGCATTTTTTTAAAAGTAGATTCAAGAGAATACCATAAATGATAACTAAAGTCTTGTTTTTTATGATGCCCATTTTTGCCCACTGAACACCCCAAAATAATACAAAACTACCTTCACTGATTAAAAGTGCGACACAGTAAAATCCTGTAGCAATCGATTGCAAACAGCACCATAGACAACAAAGTCAAATAATACGCATAAACACAAAAATGATAGAGCCAATTCAAACTACAACCATCAGCAAAGTCATGCTTTTTAAAAAAGTATACCTTCCCTTTTGAAAAAAGGGCAATCTCAAATATATACATGCAAGCTTTTTAAAAATGTATACTTTCCCTTTTGAAAAAAAGGGAAATCTCAAATATATACACATGCAAGCTTTTTAAAAATGTATACCTTCCCTTTTGAAAAAAGGGCAATCTCAAATATATACATGCAAGTTAAGCTAAGAATATGGGATAAAAAATCTTTTAAGACACATTTTTATGATTAAATTGCATCACTAATGATAGAATGGTAGAACGCAAAAAGATATATTGAAAAATCTAAAAAAAAGGTCTTTTTTTCCCAATCAGCAGTGCAAGACGGGTAAAACAAAACTGATAAACCAAAATGATGATAAATACATACTGCATTTTTTGGCTCATAATTAAAACATTGTGGTGAAACCGAAATAGCTATATTCTTCTTCTTCTTCTTCCAATATGCCAACTAACTTTACAGATGTATTACCGTCGATGTGCATGTTTTTAATACATAATATATTGTATACATTGCAATCAAATAAATGGACCCCTGAATATCAGTTTAATAGGGTTCTAATGCTGTACTTGAATTTTGAATTGGCTCATAAAAGGTATTTTCACCGTAAAAAGAATAAAAAAGAAAAAACAAACAACATATATGCATTTCCATCAAAAGAAAATATATAGCCGAAATACAGCAATGAAATGAGGAATGATAACAACACAATGCCGATGTAAGAAAGAATTGCAAATCTCCATTCCAATCATTCTTCATATCAACTTAATTTTTAAAAACTCCACATGATTGAAGACATCCATTACTATTGAAGGATGAAAGTCATTGTAACAGGCCGATTAGTGCAATTTCCCCTATCAACCCCCTTTAAAAATTGAATTTTGGAGAATGGCAATTCAGATTTGGGCTGACAAGAATGCAAATACTTTTTTTTTTTTAATTTAAACAAAAAAAAGACAACAAAGAAAAAAGACAATGAGCTGACACATTAGGTTAAAGCAATGATGACAACAATGAAATTAAATCAACAAAAATCACATTCAAAGGCATTATAAGATGGGGTGTTATAAAATAAGTAATTTGGGGGAAAATCTTAGTTTCAAATGTTCAACGCAATACTATTTAACATCAACACGAAATCAAACATGTTTTACATGCAAAATCATATATAAGAGATATTAAGTTGGTTAATTTTTTCATGTTCTATCGTAAAAAAATGGAAAAACATAAAAATTTAAATAGGAATGGGAGAGAGATAGACATCAATAAAAAAAACAAATGCTTGCCCAGATTCCTGAAATAAAAAGTTAACTAAATTAAAGAGAGAGAACCCTGTGTGAACAAAAATGATTACAACATTCTAGCATATTTATCTCGAAACCAAAGAATTCAAAGGGTGAAAATAATTCAATAATAATTTAAAAACAACACAATGAAACCCAAATAAATCTTACTATCTTACTATCATAACCAGAAGATATTTCTTATCCAAAATAAATTATTATACAATCCCAAAACAAAACTGAATAAAACATTGGGAAAAGAGAGTTCAAACTATAACACAATTCACCTAACAAACAAACAAAAAAATCCTTGGAAGTCAACGGCAGAGATAGAATTTCAAAATGATACAACTTAGAATTAATGAGAAAGGAAATAAAAACCCAATCAACCATAACATCCATTAATCCAGTGACAACTCATTACGAAAAATAACTATTAAAATAATATTCCAGCGAATTAAAACCATTTTAAAAAAGGTCGGGAAAAGAGGAGAACTTCCATAAAGATAAACAAAATTACTGATATATCCAAATGAAAGACAAAGAAAGCAAATTATGAGGGGATAGGAGAATAGCTGACATGTTTAACACACAGCAAATTATACAGAAGCCTCTCAACAACAAAACATTGAGAAAATCAAAATAATCTCAGCAGTCATACCACCATATAAAAGCAAAAAGTAGCCAAATTCCATAAACGGATGCTACAAAGGATTGATGATACACCAAATGAAAGACTATTTAAGATGGATAAGTCGGATAAATTGATGGATAAGTCGATGGATAAATCGATGAATAAATGGATGGATAGGTTGAGAGACAGATATCTTATTGTGTGAAAACATGGTGATGATGAATGGATGATAGAACAAACATACACTATTCTGTCGGAAGCACTGGAAAATGACGCCGCTGGGCAAAGACTTAGTCATCTGTAGTGGGCATTCGGAGAGAAAGAAAACATTGCGGTGAACAAAACAGCTGGAGAATATAACCATCAATAGAAATACAAACGTGTCTCAGAAAACAAAAGAATCTACTATCAACTCTGGTATTAAAATTCTGTCTGACACAAAACCACAATTGTTATAAGGCAACTCCCATTATTATTATAATTCAACAACACAAACGGACGTAAAATAATGTGAAATAAATCTAGAAGAATGAATCTATTTATTCTTGATAGTGTAAAAACAAGAAAAAGAAAAGAATTTAAAAATTATTTTTATATTAAACTGATTCTACTCATCCGTACCTCTGGGTACACAATAATTATAAATGAAACAAAGATAATCGGTAATGAATCTTAAATCTTCACCAAAACAATAGACATGAAGAGGTGAGAAAATTAACAAAAATTAAGAATGAAACCATAACAGAGTTAATATTAGTTTTTCCATGCAAAACTCCACAATTTGTTGAAATTATTAGATGATGCAAATAAAAAGTTCATTACACCAGCAGTCAAAGAATAAACAAAGTAATTAGCATTTCCATCTTCAAAGCTGTATTATCTCATTCAATGATGCATCAACCACAGTAAGCCAAAGTGGGATTATCTTTGTGCAAAGAGGACGACAGTCACTTCAAATCATTCAGTGACTCAAAAAGAGAGGAAGATTAGCCATGTTCTGAGTTAAGATTAAAATAATAGCTAAAGTCGTTGTTTGTCGTATTCTACGACTGTCACAATTTACTGATAAAATAATCAATTTTTAAAAAAACATACAGTAATTTTGTTTGTTATTTTCACTCAGAATTACTGACTTTGTGACATGAACTAGAGCTAAATAGACAGTAATCTTTGAGAAGTGGTGTAATTTTTCTTACGACAATGGAAAAGATTTGATAGCTTTATATAAAAGAAAATGTCTTTGTGTTGTACAAATCACATTGTGATGATTATTGTGGTCTATTTTTGATATCTAATCCATGCACGCAAGATTGATAAAAGAAAGCTAGGATTACAGTAAAACTTCTAATAATGGTCACTTGTGAAAGGTGCCTACATATTCAACTAAGATGGAGTCGTTTACTTGTCATGTAGCACAAAATGTTGTAAAATTAGCAACTTTCACACACATACAGTCATACAGCAGATATTAATTCAAAGTCCTCAAAATGAAAAAAAGAAAAAGTGATCATACCTAACAGGAACCAAGACAAACAAATCACAGACAGCAATAGAGAAAATGAAGAAATTAATACTTAAGGACAGATGAAGACAATATCAATATGCCTGTTTATGCTACTTTAAAAACACAAGGCTAGGCCACCAAAGGTTGACCACAAGATGACATCATAACAAAACAAATAATTAGTAACAATGAATAGACGACAACATTTCACACAACTGCCTGTAATCATTGTCTCCAACGATAAATAAAACATAATGCAGTAGTATTGAATTGCATAGGAAAACTAAATCAGATGAATCCGGAAAACCAGCATCTTTACATGATAACAAATTCTTGCAAGGATAACTTGACTCACAATACCTCCACCAATGAACCGTGACAAGCTAAAGGAATCCGAAGG
This sequence comes from Corambe burchi, assembly GCA_031762895.1. Classification (NCBI taxonomy): domain Eukaryota; kingdom Metazoa; phylum Mollusca; class Gastropoda; order Nudibranchia; family Onchidorididae; genus Corambe; species Corambe burchi. Next base: position 11,172 of record JAUEKR010427159.1, read on the forward strand.
TTGGCATTTAAAGGATTGCATGTGATGAGGAAGCTGGGGAAAGACGCATCAATAATACCATACAAACAAATACCGGAAAGAAAAAAAGCATGAATTTATTTGACGTTATAATGCACAATATGAACAAGGCAATGATTGATTAGTGAATAAATCTCCCCGCCAAACGAAAACGGTTTTTTGATATAATCTCCAAGAGAAAGAGGCCATCTTGAATTCCAATAAAAGGAGGGAGGGGGGGAGGCATCTAGGTGAAAAGCTGCAAAACAACCAGATGAACAAAATAATGAGGCATGAAATGAGAGTTTTTGAGTTCTAAACAACATGCCAAGAAGGAAGATGAGCAGTAGGAAGGAGGAAAGAGAGAGTAGTGGTTGTACCTGAGCATCACCATCCACTTGGGGAGGCATTGGTGACGGTTGAGTGGGTAGAGAAGGCGGGCCAGGTGATATAGACGGTGGGACCACAGCAATGGGTTGGTTCATAGGTGCCGGAGGTGGTGGTGAGTCTTGATGCTGCTGCAGTGGTGGTTGTGGTTGTTTCTCTTTCTTCTTCTCAGGTTTATCTGCCTTCAGGTCCTTCTCTTTGGGAGGTGGAGGGGGCTGAAATACAGGGGGAGGGGGGAGACATAAATGAGATGAACTTATAAACATCAGAAGACAAATAAAGACAGGATTAATGCGCTCCACAAAGGAAGACAAAAACAATAAACTGGACGTTTCAGTAAGAACCTTCGTCAGCAGACAGAAAGACGAAGGTTCTTACCGAAACGTCCAGTTTATTGTCTTTGTCTTCTTTTGTAGAGTGCATCAGACATAAATGAGATGAACTTATAAACATCAAAAGACAAATAAAGACAGGATTAATGCGCTCTACAAAGGAAGACAAAAACAATAAACTGGACGTTTCGGTAAGAACCTTCGTCAGCAGACAGAAAGACGAAGGTTTCTGACCGAAAAGTCCAGTTTATTGTCTTTGTCTTCTTTTGTAGAGTGCATCAACCCTGTTACTATTTTATTCATTCCTCCTGCTCTGTGGTGGCATTTTGATCCTAAACATCAAGAGATAAGTAGTGCCAGACACAAATATAACATAAACAATAGACTGAGTTAGTCTGAAATAATGTACAGCTAATAATAAAATGTATGTATGTAGATAACAGAACAAAACTACCAATAATTAAGTTTAAGTAAGGGTGTGGCACACACAGAGAGCGGAACAATAATATTAATAACTTCTTCCAGGTAATCCTTGAAAGAAAACCTAAGAGATGCAAGCTGATTATAATTGAA
>JAUEKR010427270.1:0-12449 GCA_031762895.1 Corambe burchi
ACTAAATTTATAAATATTTAAGTAAAAAACATTACTAAATTACAAATTTAGACGATTCAACTACAGTTCATTCTGTAAGTTAGTCGATGTATGCCTAAGTCAATGCCTCATCAACTAAATCGACAACAAAAATTTAGTTGACTCAACTGAAATTATCCGATTCAGTCGACTAGACCATCTCTAATCATATACAGTGGAGTCCACTTATGATAACCTTGCTAAATATAAACTCAATAAAAATAAAACCTCGACTTTTTGCCATTTATTTCCTTCTAACACAAGTCAACCATTCAAAGTCAGTTAAAATAAACTCTTTGTGATCACAGCGATCTACTTCCTCTAACTAAACAAAAACCACATATCTATATAAATGCAGACTTGCCAAACCCTGAAAAATATTTAAAAAGAAAGATTTATCAAAATAATTAATGAGATTTGATGGCTAGTATTAATGAAATGTCGTGTAAATTGAAGATTTTTATAAACTAGATTATCTATGAATGTTTTAAGCTGGTGGTAATTGCTCTGTTTAATCCTATTATTGTTGAAAATCAATTGATTATTAGCAATTTTACAATTTTTTGTCATAATAATGTTTTAGTTTTAGTGAGTTTCCTGCCATTTTTATGTGGATTGGCAAGTCTATAAATATCCTGGTATATAATGTTTCTATCCCTTTCTATTTTAACTGATTATGCTTGCTTATCACGAAACTATATGATTGATATGTTGCACATGATACTGATACTAATACAAGCAAATTCATGATCTGTACCACTAGGCTCCATGTTGGTACAGCGGTACTTCATCAGGGATGAGGACAGATTCTGAAATAAAATCAGCAAGACATGGTCGAAAAGCCTAAATCATCTTACTGACAGGCTTACACCTAACACAATACTATATCTCCTTAAAGAAAAAATCGTCATATGAGGAAAAATCAGCAGAATCCCCATCCCTGCTTCATGTTTAACAACATCGGAAATAAAGAGACATTTTGAATTTGAAACATCCTTTTCCCCTCCATATGATTGTTTCCTTGGACTAGGACATCGGGAACAGCGAAAGCGCGGATATAGCGAGAATTTTTTTCTGAAACTGAGGTTCTCTTTATATCTGAGCTCCACTGTATATAAAACAATTTTTCTTCTATCATAAGTGGATAATATAAAATTGGGTAACTACAAACTTGTTCTTTGGATTCCAAAGAATTTAAGAGAGTTTATCTGAAGCAGACTCCATATTGTGTGCCTATCACTCTTTGAAATGTATGAATTTATATTACTGTAACTATAAATCATAAACTTGACTCATTTTTTGTAATAAATGTTGCCATTTAACTATTTAATATACACATAAAATCACAGAATATCATTAAATAAAATCATCATGCATTGTATTTAAGTATAAATATTTGAATACTTTTGTTTTCATTGTCAAGTAAAATTGATGTGCAACTTAATATGATAAAATACTAAAATAAATGACATTTTACTTGAAATCCATACAGATGTTGATGTAAACGTTTGATTGATTCGTAAATTTCTGTTTTAATGGAAAAAAAATAATAGTGTGAGGCCAAAGGGAGGTTGGAATTTTTTCATTATTCAGTAGCTTGCTAGGTGAATAAAAATTGCCCGGAAGATTTCTAGGTACAACAAAAAAAAAGTTTCTTGCCGTTTAGGGAGAAGTTTCACAATGATCACTTTCATTTCGTACTATAGTGAATGCATAAGTTACCAAAATTTGTAAAATTTCCATCTTTACAATGGTCATAAATCTATACTACTGCAAAATCTGCAGTAGCAAAGTCTCGGTCATTACTAAGGATAATTAAGGAACATTTTTTCTCCTTATTAAATGATGAAATAAAAACCTTTCGTAGTGAACATTAGCTGTCCAAGAAGCAGTTAGTTAAAACCCTAGGCCTAACCAACGGAAAAAAAAGTATAAACCTGACTGGGAAAAGCAATTTGCCATGGGCGAGAAAGCTATGCATGTATATAATATATGTGTAAAATCAATTGGTAGAATCGCTAAAAATCAATGATGAGAAAACATCAATCAAAGAAAATGTAATCAATATTATTATATCAGTTACAGATTATTTTATTGCTAAGAACATACAAAAACAATAATAATGATGGACATTTCTATAGTTGGTGTTATAAATGCTACAATCAATGAAATCAATAAATTGGTTATATTTTACTTTATATTTTATTGTTCACAGCAACAATAGTGTTATGTAAATAATCAAATGTTGATAATGATTCATCTTCATAATTCTATGGCTTGGTGGCATTTCTGTTCAGGCAGAATGTTTTAAATTTTCATGATGTACTGTCACCATCTTTAGCTTTATCTCCATCTGATGTTGATTCCTGCTGTCCATTGTCTTCAGAAGCAAGTTCAAATAATGATTCAGCAGCTACAAGAGCATCTTCTACACCTTCGCACATTTCAGTCCATTCCACTGGTATGGCTTCTAAACCGTATAAAGCTCCTGCCATTGCACCAGCCATAGTTGCAATCGTATCTGTATCTCCACCCAGTGATATCGCCAACAGAATTACCCGTTTGAATGGGTTGTCTTCCTGAAATAAATAAAACAAAAATGATAACATATTAATTCAGTTGGCGTTAGAATTATAAAGTAAAAGCTACAAAGTAACGATTAGATCTATAAAGTTCATTTATCATGTCACTGAAGTTTCAAGGACCTTTACATAAATGCATTATTTAAAGCGTATAATGTCTCGGATAAGTCAGCTATTTTAATGACCAGTTTCTCTATTTCACCAGAGTTCAGTAGCGCAATTATAGCTCATTGGTGAGAATCGAAATTTGAACTCTCATCAATTCAGCCCAACACCCTGCCAGCTAAGTTACATATACCAAAAATAATAAATATATATGATTACAAAATTACATAAAACAGCCAGAAAGGTTACGTAACTTTGTTCACATTCGTCAAACCAATTAGGATAGGAGAAACAGTGCTTGAGGATTCTGTTATAAGTAATAGAAGGTACTTATTGAAAGAACAAACTTTTAAGTTCAATATAGGTTAATTCAGGATTTTCATTTAAGTAAGAGGTAAACACATACAATTTTTTTTTAAATTCAAAGATGGCAGTACATTTGGTGTATAAATGATAACATTTATGTTCATGATAAACCCTATTGTGCAGCTGGAACAATAGCAGCAACAACAAGAGCACATTCATGATTGTCTCATTTTTCTAAACAACTAATACTTTTTATACATCTTTAAACGAAAGTAGTTTCCCCATAAAAAATCCTAAATCTTATGAAGCACGGCAACTGGACATTTAAGCAGAAAATGCACTAAACCAACACACTGCATATATGACAGCTAATTAAGTTGAGAATTGATAAAACTGTAAATGTAATAAAACATCACTCTGAGGTACAAATTTGAGTTGCTGTTTTATTTATTATAAACTATACACATCATCATTCATGAACTGCAAACGTGAAAATATTTCTTACATTAACATCCTTTATGTTGTGAGTAGAACCCCTCAGGAAAGATAAGACAGCAGCAGGTACTGAACCAAGGGCAGAAACATCGTTACCTGCAAAAGAGACAAGTTAAATCAGAAATTCAATTTTTTTTAAAGGGTCATATTGAGTAAAAATAAAATGACATCTTTATTTAATTTCAGGTAATTTATGTATTTGTATACATATATGGCAGCGGTAGTATAGTGGCTAAAGACCTGGGTTTATATTATGAGATTATGGGTTCAAGAAACTAGGGAATTAATCTTGCAACGGACAGTTATCTTATTCTGGGGAGTTTGTATGTCTTCCCTTGTTGGCATATTAGAAACTGGGGATATGTACCAACATTATGGACCTTCTGGTCTTGTAAAAAGCTTACACTTAGCTTACACTGAAAAATATGACGTTAATTGAAATCATGATACCAAGGTACAATATCATTAATATATCAGGTATGATTTTGACACAAGGAATAACATAACAAAGCAAAATGTGTGATTAGAAATAAAAAGTTCTATTATGACAAGCTTTAGGAGTTTGTGTGTAATAAAAATAAACCCAAAAACAGTATTGTCTTGAAAGAAGATTGATTTATGAGCAATTACAACAAAGGTTATTTGATACAACAGAGAATATTAAAATATTTAATACCAGTATCATTTTTCCAAAACTTTTTTTTTTCAATATTAGCTCTCATAATATTTGACTACACAGTCAATTGATCTAGTAAAAAATGTAATTTTTTAAATTGTAGAGTAATTTCCATTTCAATAAATTATACAATTATGCAACCAAATTACCTAAAACGTTTTCAACTTGTTTCACACTAAATTTTTCTTCTTTCACAAAATCCTTGACTTTTTCAAGCTTCGCACAGTAAGGAGTAGGATCAGCATCTAATGCTCTGAAAAAAGATCAAACACAAAAGAAGATTGAAAAGATTATATTTATATAGCGCAGGCATCACTGCTGAAGTCTCAAAGAAAGTGCTTTACATTTCATTTACTTTATCGTCAGCTGACAAAACGTTTGATTGCATTATAGTTTGCAGTGAATTGTCAAACACTCCCATTGGTAACATTTTTTTCCTCTGATATATTGAAATAAGGCGTTTCATCAGCTGACCAAAGTACTCTCCCAGCCAACAGTAAACATTTAACACTAACAAGACATTCGCCTTGTACGGCATGTTAGAATTTTTACAAACACAAGAATCATTATCATATAAAAATTATGATAAACCATAGATGTAAGTATAAGTCTAGCTGATAACATGTTCGATAAGCAGTGGGGAATCAGAAGAAGCATCCTAACTTATAATCAGCAAAACGTTTTTGCATGCAAGGTTGTTATTACTTTTCATATAATCAATTATCCTATAATTAATTATTAAACCTCTACTTCCTCTTGTACCAAAACATTTTACTTATCTGTCAATATATCATATATCCATTTATATTATACTTATACCATTACTATTGTATACCTTATTTATTGTATAAGAACTTATCATGTATCTATTTTAATACATATTATTGTTTGAAATTTTCTAAAATTATTTTCATGCATGTCTTAATTTTTTAAAGTGAATTTCCCCAGTGGGATTAATAAAGATTGAATTTTAATTGAATTTGGATTTGAATTTGAATTCATACTTTACTTAAATTTTGACAAGTAAAAAAACAAACAAAAAACCAGCTCCCAATTCATTGCTAGGTGGACAAAAGAAAGTTAATCTATTGGGGAAAAAAAAGCACAGTCTCCGATTTTTCTAACTCAGATCGCTTGAGTGGAAGCCAAGAGCACTTCCAATTGAGTCATCTGTACTCTCAAAACCCAGGAGAGGATTAATATTAACTTCTATATCTATTACAGTTGGGTGTAGATCACACAGGGTTGCCACTTTACTATAACAAAAATAACTGAGAATCTCTCAAGCCAAAACAAAAATGTAAATAAAGCTTGAATCCAACTATGTAACTAATTGACGATCCACCAAAATTACACTAACAAAGTAAAGAATATAATCAATGAAAAACAAAAACAAAACAATAAGTTAGTGAAAACAACATTTACAGAAGAATAAAATACACAAAAACTGAACTGTCACACTAAAGGTCAGACTTGACTATGGCGGCAAAATAACTGAAATAATGGAAAATAATGGAAAAGTGGTATCCCTTAATCACATTAATTCTCTGCGGACCAAATATGAGATATCTAACCACAAAACAAATACTGCCAGGAAACCCAATGACTAATTAGAGCATTATGACAAATCAATGGACAACGTTTACTAAATACAAATCTTCAACAGTACCATCCATTTCCATGTTTCAAATTGAAGAGGATTCTATCGTATCAAACTCACATTCATCGAAGCAATTTGAATGGCTTCATGGACCCATTTGAACTAATAGGAGCTAACTTAATGCTTATCATTAGGGGTGCCAACCTCACAAACAAAAAATCAAGATCCCACAGCAGAATCGTAAATTGTCGAGCAACAAGTAATAACAGCAATGTTATAAGTTATATAAATTACTTATTTGAGTAAATCCACAATCATTATTCTACTACAATAAACCTCTTAATTTAAACCTCAATACAAGTCATAGCTTGAGTTAATAAAGAAGTTAAATACACTAATCAAAGCAGACTATCCTAAGTCTTCACTCTGTAGATGCAAAAGAATAATAAAGAAATAAACTGAATGAATAAACAAAATCGATGTTTTAGCATCATCATCATTTGTTCAGTATCTCCAAAATTCAGGGTTTTCAGACAAATTTCATGTATTCAGGATTAAGAGCTAGAATTCAGGATATCCCTAAAAATTCAGAGTAGTTGGCAGCTCTGCTTAACATGAACGAACAACTTATATATATTTATCACCTAACTACAAGATCATGTAGGCATGAAAGAAGTTGAAGATTATCGACCTTACCTCTTTGGTTTCATAGATTTTGGAGAAGAAGGCTGATCAGAGATAGCATTCGTCTCTATTGGCTTCAACTTTTCAATCAACTTGTCACAAAATTGATCACAGTTCAAGCTTTCCTTATTGGGTAATTTAAGACTTGCATGCACAGCCATTGCTTGTAAGATTGCTCCATGGACTGCGTGCGGATGAGTGTGTGTTAGCTCTGTGATTTGCCGGGTCAATTTCTGCAATTGTAACATACAATTCAGTACGTAATCAGTTACTTATCCAAATATTATATACAGCATCTAATACTTATCAAACAATAAAATAATACTTAAACATGATAAACAAAAGAAAAATCCTTATTATCAACTAATGAGAATTTTTTTTCTTCTGATTATCAAATATGACACATAACAAACATAATAACATAAATTTAAACATGAAATCAAAACTTTTAAATGAAGTTTTACTAGCTACGTAAATGTGTGGATGAAAGGGCCATAAACATGTGGATTTTCTTAAACTGAAACTGACTCTATCAAACCAAAAGACAACTACCACGCAACATTTTAAAATCCCTAGGCACATTAGACCAAAAAACCTTTAGTATCAACAGGTGATATACGGGAAAGGAAGTACAATAAACGGAAGAAGAATGAAATATTACGAGGTACATGAGTATAACTAATAAGGCCTAACACTCACTGGGGAGATAAATTTTGCTGGCTTTCATGGCTAAGAAATTTACAAGAAAATGATAACATTCCATTCAATACTAATATGCATGCAATAAAGGCATCAAGCAGGATTATACAAAGACAAATTCTTAATTTCTTAATGCTTAATACATCAGTTGATAAGTACCTCAAGAAAAGCGGCATCTTTTTTGTAAAATGCAAACAGAGGTGCAGGAACGATTCTCATGGCACCCCCATTGCCATAAGAACCGGATCCATCAAATTGTTCCCTAGCTGGTTGGAACACGTCTTTGAAGTCAGATTTCATCAAGGCTGAGAACACAGTTACGATGTTGCCTCCATACCCTCTATTTGGCTCATCGTAAAATTCATTGAAAAATCTAATATAGAAACAAGAACAAACTGATTAACTACAGCAGAATTATTGAAACACACCAAAATATATAATAAAATAAACCAATACAACGCACGAGATTTAGATTATTGATTATATAGTAAGACAAAAAGGAGAAAGTAAAGATAAAAAATATGTCAAGACAGAATTAAAAGACATCTAATGCTACAAACATCATCGAATCACATTGCTAGCAGAGAAGAAGTATTAATAACTAATACAGTGAATGCCACTTTAAACGAGTACTGAAAGAAGACGAAATTTGATACAGTAGTGTCTGCCTAAATGCTCGTTTCGCCTTAATGTCCGCTTTTCTCGAGGAACGATTACTTAGAAAGGGTCACTTCCTTACCATTCGGAATTCCGGCTTAACGCCCGCTCCGCCTAAATGCCCGTTTTTCCTGCTTCCCGAGCACCGGGTATTTAGGCGGACACTACTGTATTTGCAAAATGATGTTTTTGTCTTCGTTTCAATTTAGTCAACTCAGTAATTTAACGAGAAGCATTCAAAACACTTTAAAATCTATGATGACACTAATACTAACGATTAACAAACAACAAGATTTACATACTTCATGGCCATGTCCTCAGCATTGAATCCCCGATTGTAGATTAAGGATTTCATTACACTCCGTGCCATTGCAGTGTCATCAGTGAAGCATTGAAGATATTCTTTCGCTTTCTTTGATGAATGATCTTTTAAAAAACAAAGTATTTGATAATACAAAATTACAATATTACTATTACTCAAATAATAATATTATTTTACTGCCGTTGCTACAACCTATTATTTCTACTCCAACAACTACACTTCTGAAATAATAAGGAAATATTGCATTTTTTAAAGCGCACTTATCACTGAAGTTTAAAAGAGCTATAAATTTTTTTTTACTTCCCCTGCCAACAACAAATAATTTAAACACTAAAGAGAGATTCACCATGTAGGAAGAGTCTATGTTATAATGTTGAATCTATAATAATAAACAAATTTTATTTTAAACATCTCAAGTCTTGTGAACAATACAGATTTTCTTGTGCCTACCCTGTTTGATTTTGTCACAGAGAGATAAAATGTCGGACATTTTAACCGTAGCAGCTCCTTCAAAATTTGCTCCAATACAATCGCCCACAACAGCACCAACAAGAGCTCCTTTATAACGTGAAAGCATCATGCTGAAATGATAAAAACGAAACAAATAAAGATAATTGTAAAATGAAATGGAATGTTTACATTTTTTTTTCATCACAATACATCCATACTCAAAAAGCACACAATATTAATAAATTAATAATACATGATTACATCATTATAATTGCCATTCCTCTAAAAGTAAAAGACAGATTTAGTAGCTCTATACATTGGGAGTTTGCTATCATAATGAAATAATATCAAGAATATATAATATTTTGATACAACGGTAGATTCAACGCATCGTTTGCACACACTCTAAAGTCCTTCTATAGTTTCTAGACTAGGTTTACATCTAAGACTAGAGTTAAAGAGTAAACAGAGGGTAATTCACCGCACCACTCACATGATCACCTCCAACATCAAGCTAGAAGATATTTCGCTAATGTTTGATCTTGATATGATTACATTGTCAGACTCATATTCTTGGTATATACATGGCAACGGAGGGGGTTTGTTTAGCTAGATGTCTAGATAGCCTTCGTATGCAATATTTTTAACAGCTTATTTATTATTTATTATTTCAATAATCATTTGCGGACACCAAATTGAGTATTGCAAGGATTACCCAATGCCCAATGGGTATTATTATTATTGTAATGTTTTTTTTGTGAAGTGGCTATACATGATCTCTCATTCCGATATTTTTAGTACCGAAGCTATAATCTCTCAATGCCTTTATTATGAGGGATTTCGGTGTTGTTTGGAGGGTTAGGGGAATCTAGTAGGGTTAAGGAATTATGGTTATGGTTGGGGTTAGGGTTGGGGTTGGGGTTGGGGTAGGGTTTGAGACAATTAGGGTTTTTTTTTTCGATGTTTTTAAATTAATCAATAACACGCAACTGGGAGTTGATCTGATTCCATAAATTTACCCAGTTTTGTAGGTAAGGACAGTAAGGTTAAGTATCGAAATGAGAGATGAGTAGCGTCGGCCTTTATTTTGTGTATGTCTTCATTCGATGCAGTTTTTGATGTCACTGATTTGATTTTACAATCCCAATTAGTCTATGCTAAATAAGGCTAAGAAAGAGTAAAGAAGTAAAGACTAAGGTGATAAAGATAAAGATAAAAAGGACAGTTTTTCACCGGCAACAATGGAGGGAAGTTAGCAAACACCTGTACCTTTACTAGACTATACTGTACTGTACTGTACTGTAACACAGTTCAGTTCAGCAGTAACTCAGTCTCAGTAACTGTCAGGAAGTTCACCACCAATAAATGAACTATCTATATCTAGACTAATGACCAATGACTAATGACCGAGGTCGACTAATGCATTAGTTGTTTTTTTTTTAATATCATTAACATAACTTACAGATTAGATTATTAGTCCTATCCCTATTCTTAGTCTAAAAGTAAAAACAGTTGAAATTGTCTGTTGCCTCCGCCCATTCGCATACACAGGCATGCAGCGTATCTAAGAAATTGTTATTATTAGGATAGACTCTAAATGTTTTTTATGACTAGAAGAGCTAGGGAGACTAGCTGTTTCCTGAAGTTGTTCCTGTCAGTGAATAAGCACCCATTTAAAATGTAGGCCTCTGCCTCTACCTTGGCATGTCCAGTACCAACAATATTGGTATTAGTGTTGTTTCTGTTGTTGTAGCTGATTTGTTGTGGTGGGGTTTTTTTTCTTTAGATTTTTATGTGATTTTATTGTTGTTTTTGTTGTAATATTTCCAATTTTATCTTTTATATTTTGATTGTTGATTTTTAAAGTTATTTTTGTTTTGTTTTGAGGGTGTCTTTGTATATTTTCATTTTTTCTTGTATGCGGGATTGGATTTTAAAAATAAAATACTTCACTATGCCATTCATTAATTAATAGGTGACCGAGCGGTTAAGGCATTGGGCGGGACTGTGGATAATATTGCCAGTGGCTCAATTCCATTCAGTGGTTAACCATTGAGCTAGACTGCAGCTTATTTACGCTGATTGCTTAAGTTAGCGGCGCGATCTAAAGCGACGCTCAATTTACAATGGGGAGGGGTTGGGGTTGGGAAATATAAAAATAGCCTGATTAAGTAGTATCTGTGCTTCTTTTTTTAAAGGTAAAATACAAGCGTTCTCACCATCATCGCCATCACTAATATTATGATCATCATGGCAAGTATCATCGCTATTATTATCGTTATTATCATCGTCATCGCCTTCATCGTTATCGCCACTACCAAAGCCATTATCTTTTATTTTCCTATTTCTACTCCAATACACAAAAGTGTCATCATTTTAATAATGTGTTGCATATTACATTCATATAATATTACTTATTACCATGTTATCATGGCCTTCTTTAGAGACAGAAGAATGTTAAAATCATTACATCATTATAAAAAATATTTAATATTAATGCTTAACTTACTACGAATAAGTCAACTGATCCTATTTGGCCATAGAATCCTATGTTTTAGTAGCAAGTTTACTGCTAAAGCGTTGTTTGTTTTGGGTTGTTTTTGTGTGTGTGTGTGTTTTTTGTTTTTTTTTTAAGTTTTTGGAGCTTTTGTTTATACTTGATTTCGTTGTTTTGTTGGGTTGGGGGAGGGCGGTGCTTGCTTATTTTTCTGTGCATTGTTTATTTAATTTTATCTTTTATTTGTGTTTGTGTTCTGTTTCCTCGCCCCCCCCCCCCCTGAGTGAATATATCAAGAACACAAAAGCTTAGAACGAGAAAAAAAAACGAGATAAGCAGATATGTTAATAATATTGAAAGGGACTCAACAGGCTCTAGAGGAAATGGACGAGAACAAAACTGAACGTTTCGGTATAAGTATTCGTCAGCAAACAGACGTAGATAGTTTGAAGAAAAGGTTGGGTTTGTTTCTTCCTCTCCTCCAAGGTTTTAATATTTTTTTTAACTCACACAAATCGCGACACTAGTCATGCCAGGGCAGCCAATATGTTCAGTATCTGTTGAAAATGGTCACTGGCTGAAAGGAGCAGCATTTTCTATGCAAACTGCCAGGCGCACTTCCACGGGTTTTTGTTTGTTTTGTTGTTGTGTTGTTGTGGGTTTTTTTTTTTTTAAAGAATGCTTATATTTGATTTTTTGTTTGTTTTTGTTTTATGTTGTGTTTCTTGCATTCACAGAAAATGTCCAGAAAATTTGGCAATCAACATGGATTAATTAATCAAATAATTGTTATACAACTGAAGTTTGTATCCCTTGAAAAACTTTTTGGCCCTTTACCTTCAATTTCTATCTATTGTTTTGGAGTACCAAGTGCAACAACAATGGAATACATTTATAATGAGTCCTTGATTATACAGAAGTCTGCTATAGGACTAAATGCAATATTGTACAACCATGTAGTTTTATTTTTTGTTGATGTTTTTAAAGCAAAATATTGCAACGTAAAACGAAATATTGATAATTCCGTAGACTGCAAACAGACAAAAAAAATAATAAAAAGGCTTAACTCCACGTTGGTTGCGAAGAGAGAGAGAGAGAGAGAGAGAGAGAGAGAGAGAGAGAGAGAGACAGACAGACAGACAGACAGACAGACATACATACATACATACAGACAGACAGACAGACAGAGAGAGACAGAATCACAGAAAGAAAAGATTGGCGCTGGACTTCCGGCGACTAAGGACGTGCCTTGTTCTTCGCATTTATACTGATATCAATAATTGTGCAATATTGTGGCTTTTAGATTCCTTTATTTCTGTATATCTGGATATTATACTATTTTAAACCTAGTTAATAAT
>JAUEKR010427380.1:0-12444 GCA_031762895.1 Corambe burchi
TCTCTCTCTCTCTCTCTCTCTCTCTCTTTCTTTCTCTCCCACACACACGATCACACACATATACTCACACACTATCATTATTATGTGTAGCATGTATGATGTTTTTTATAGTATATTGGTGGTTGTGTCGTAGCTTTCCTCCCTTTTCACTGTGATTATAATTATACACAATTTTTCTCCTTTTTGGAAATTCCCAAATGGCAGCTATGGCTGTCCTAAAACCAGTCATTATTTTCTTCTATTCTAACACTTAATTTCGTCTTGTTCAGATTATGGTGTTGTATCTGACGACCGCGACTCTTCTGGGGACGATTCATCGGATGATGATGATGATCAAGGAGCTAATGATGCAAGTGATTTTGCCATTGATGACGTAAGTCTTTCACTATTATTCTTCATACTATTAAGGAAACTAACTTATCATAATTGGTAGGTCTGTAGGTAAGGTGTTGGGATGCTATGTTGAAGGATAATTAATGTGATTAGATTTGATAATGCTAGGATAAGAAGTTGTCCATTTTGTTCAGTATTTGTTTATAATTGATAAGTGTCTTAATCAAATAACTTTACCATATCTCCGTATGTAATACTAGTAATGAATTTACACACCCTTGTTTACTTACTACTTAGTATCTTCTGATTCTTATGCTCTTAGATATAATATATGAAATAAAATTTGATGATTGCTATGAATGCATGTATTTACCACATTTTGTATTTTAATGTTTAGTATACATAAGTGCTTCTCTTCATATTACTGAAGTGATGGCTATAGTATTTGTTAATTGCATTGCATTCACATATTTATTTATAATTAAGCAATATTTCATCAATCGAATTGATAAGTTATATTTCCGACTACGCTTATTGGAATGTCGATGGGGAACAAGGAAAAGAATCACTATATCCAAAGTTCGCTACAACTGCTTTATTAAGCATTAGGGTACATGGGCTGTTCCATGAAAAAAGGATCGTCACTATATCTGAAAATGGCTACAACCAAGTTTTGCTACAAGAGTATTCCACTGAACAAGCATTTTTCTTCACATTTAATTGGCAGTCCATGTTTTTAAAGATCTAAGAATATTGTCAAATCTGCTCTTCTCTTATATAAGTACCTTTTTTTGGTTGCTTTTTAACCATTGCTGTTCTTCTATAAAAGTACCTTTATTTAGTAGCATTTTAACCATTGCTATTCTTATATATAAGTACCTTTATTTGGTAGCATTTTAACCATTGCTGTTTTTACTCTCTATCCTCAGTTGCATTTTCAAAGCTATGAATAAACATGGATGCATTAGAAACTAATTTCTATCTTCATCGGGAGGTAAACGCAAAGGATTCACTAGTTTCACCCATCATTCAAGCTGTTTCAATCCTGCTCATCAAATTTAAGAACTTTTCGCTTCCTTGGCATACAAAGGGAAGAAACAATTTCATGAATTCGTCACAGCAAATCGTCATCCGCCCAGAACAGCCTTATCCTCAGGGTAATCATTAAGTTCATTGTGATTGCTCTCCTATTCATCACCTCAATGAACACTCATTTTGTCACTTTTAGTATATTGATATCATGTATGTAACTAAAGTATTCTATATTTGTTTCAATTTCATGCAAACGGGACATGGATTATGAAACTTTATCGTTATCTGTCCCCGTAATTTTTTGAAGCCTCAAATATCAAATTTGTTTACCCCTTACCGTAATGAGCCACTAATTTAAAACTTTTTTTTTACATTAGTGATTTTATGGAAGGAATAGGGAGGTACGAAAATGCACACAAAATAAATAATTTAAATAGAGAACAAGAAAAAAATGTCATCATTTACATGGTAAATTAAACCAAGTTTTTTAAGGGGGGGTTCTTTTTTTATTTCAAAATTATTTTTTAATGACGAAAAAAACTGGTAGGGTATTATTTTGTTAGTTTTATATGCCCAATAGGTTATGTGTTATCTTTATAAAGTTGATCAAATGTCATATTAATCCTTTGAGCATATTAAAATAAACATAGAGATACAGTAACTCAAAATAATTTTCCATACCTCATTTCTTTATTGGACATTATTTATTATAAACAGGAATTCACAACTTTATGGAGCGAGAACATGTTCTTTATGATTGCTTAAATGTTATAATTTCTCATTTGATGTAATTTACTTAGTAATATTCAGTTTTTTCATTATAAATATTTTATTCCAAATACATCTTACATTCACTTTTAATGAGTAGACTTATCTGTATCAATTAATTGTTGTTATATTTGCTTTCAATCAATTTTGTTTTTTAATATTTTTATCAATATTGATGTAAAAGTTATCTTTTCTATTATTCAGCTTTCAAATTATGCAATTTTTACCTTTTTAAAATATGTCACAATAATATATTTCAGAAGTATAGAACATTTCGGCTTTAATAATGTGTTAATATCCCCATACAAATCTATATTTGTAAAGCTTTCATTTTGAAAAAATAAGGATAATCATTCATGCTTCACTCTTTTTACAACTGTAATATTTAATAATTCTGCTAATAAGATCAATGTATCTGATTTATTGATGATATTCTTGTTCTTCTATGATCGCTTTATTTCCTTTTTATTCATGATTGGTTACCTGTATTAATGTGTCATGTTGGCCAAGCGGTTAGGGCATTGGAGTGGAAATTAGACTGCACTGGTTAGATTGCCGTCCAAGGCATCGTGGATAACCATTGAGCAAGGTTATTTACACATATTGATTACGCTGACATAACTGAAATACTGTGATGTTCGGTTTACGGTAGTAAAAAAATAGACAACAAATTGCCTTTTAGGGATAGAGGTATAACATAAAAGCAAACAGAAAAAATATCAGCCACATAGACTAAATGCTCTACATTTTTCTCTTTAATCTTCTTTTATTTCTTATTTATAATTTGCGAATATGTAAGCCACAAATCTTTTATTATTATTTTTTGTGTTACTTCTACACTCAATATTATTTGATGATTATGTTTGTATGGAATTGTGCTGACATTTTGCTGATTGTAGTCCTCATTCTCTCATATTGATAAACCGCTGACTTTCTTGTATGCAGCTTTTGTGCATGCTTTCTGTTGATTGTTTTAAGGTGCCTAGTAACTTGTGATTATATAAATGTTATTATTGTTTATTCTTGAAAGAATTGCATTAAGTTTAATAAAAGTGATAAATGAATGCCAGTGAACTTTTTCTGCAGCATGTGAGAGAAAGAGTAAGTGTTCATGGTTGATTTTTTCCCTCTATTTTTTTAAAATTAGAATTATGCTCACTTTATTCTCTGTAACATATTTTATTGTTTCTGATGTACTATTGTGTCTTAATATCTATATATGCCTGTATTGATTGCATGATAATAGCATTAGTTTTATGTTGACGTCGTTTTCTCTTGCTTACTTGACTTGTGGGATGGGGGGGAGGTTAATATGTAGCCGAAACTCGATAACGTCATCTTTGAATAATATCATCCATTAAATAAGGACATTTTTTGTGGTGTTCAGTTTACTATTCTCTTTATTTGACTGATATTTACGACAGCCTTTGCATAACAACATACTTCTGCAGTAGTAGTAGTAGGCTTTGTTGATATTATCCAGATATTGAACTTTTTCTGTTAGGCATATATTTATTTTGTATTTTTTTCATGGCTTTCAATTGTTGCTCTTACATGTGTAAAAAGGTTTAATCTTTTGATGGAGTATTTATTAATTAATTGGTGAAATGTTACCTGCAGTTGTTATATCTTCTTAATTTATAAATTTTGTTTTTCATTGTTTTGTATTTTTAATTGCAGAAAATATATTATTTCCGAGGTTACTTCTATTTCATACTAGCTATTTTAATTTTTATTTTATTGTGTTATGAGAGAGAAAAACAAGTGTTTCAATTTAAATCGCATTTACCATTTACAGAGTATGTTAGCTCCTTTTTCTACTATACTATTGTTAACAATTTCTAGATATGGAGTCTAGTTGAAATAACATTGCTTTTAGTTATAGCTTGTCAAGATGGTTTTATTTGGTGTTGTAACATTTTTAATTTATTCATTTCCCGCACTTTTGTCTTTTTCATATTATCTATACTACAGTTTATTTAAATATTTATTTATCTTAATGATTAGTTGCTGATACCTCTTGCCTCCTGTTTGGCTAAATTGTTAATTTTCTTTGAAGTTTGAAGAAGCATCACTGTGTTAGCAAGTTGGTATTATTTTTCTATCTGATCTCCTGTTAGCCGCTCATGTATTCATTCTTTTTTTTATATATAGTATCTATAAATATTTATTGCAACTAAGTATTTAAGTAAATGTTCATCATCATTTTTGTTTTCATTGATAGGCTTAATTTTTCATCTTTTGTTTACTTAGTAGCTTGCTATATATCCTGATATTTTCCTTTAATTTGTATAATAAAGGTAACTTTGATCATGCTTGATGAATTTGATGCTGTTGAATACAATCAAGTGTGTTCTTACTGTTACTATACTTGTTCAGTAAAACCTCGTTCACCTCCAACTTTAAGACTATCATAAATCTTGACGTTATTAAGAGAATGCTGTTATAACAATAATTGCAGGACAGCACAAAACAGCCCTTTTGTGCCACAGTGAAATGCTGAGGATATGCTTAAGTTGTAGTATAACAGGGGTTTACTGTACTTTTTTTTGTTCAAATAGTTATTTCATCAGATTGTTACCAAAATATGCATCTGTTCATTGATATTGGTGATGAGTGCCATGTAGTCATGTACGTATGTGGAGAGAAAAAGAATATGTGAAAATGATTCAATTAGTAATACATGTAATGTGCCTTGTCATGATTTAAAACCCTTGATATACTGCCAATTATCAGACAATAAGAAATTGGGAATTGTACAGTGTAAGTCAGATACGGTGAGTTAGGTCCCTTGGTCTAGCACTGAGAACCTTGTTATATCAGACCTCTTGTTTAATGTGGCACGCATTTATTGAAAATATACTTGGGGAGTTATTGAACCAGTACCTAAGTAATGCAGCTATATTACAAATTTAAAAAATCAGATCTCTAGGATTGGCAGTACAAGGGCCTATATAACAAAGTTTTACTTCCTCTCTTTATAATTGATGTACTCAAATGTGTGTTTGATATTTTTGTATGATGAGCAATATTGATGTGTCACAAATACTATTTTTAAATTTTATTCCACTGTTATAATAGTCCCTTTTGATAACAAATATATCATAATATAAAAATTTATGGCATATGTATAGTGCCCCACTCCTCATGTGCTGGCTCTGAGCGCTAAATATATAATATTATTTCTCTATGTCGTTCATTATTTGAAATTGTTTCATCTATTTATTTTTAATTTACTGTCTACTACAACAATGTATGATGCACATCTTTTTGTAAAATGATACTACATGTAATAATAAGATTATTGCTAAGTAATGTGTGTATTCAATCAAATATGATATAATTTATTTCAATGTTCAGTAACTGTTGATATATATATAATAGTTAATAATAGTCACCAATCTTATTTGATGAATTTTAATTTGCATGAGTTGCCTTGATTTAATCTTTTTAACGATAAATGTTTTCTCTGTCCCATTATTTCCACGTTTTTACTGGCAATGTCTATTTTAAGGAAGTTGTCAACTTTCCTTAAACACTTTAACTTAACCTTCTATTTGAGATTTGGAAGATCATCACTATTTATTGTAAGTTGATTTGATCAAATAGTTTACTTTCAGCATTCATTATGAAATGCTCATTTGGCCTAACACTTCTAATCCTATTGTTAGAGCTATTGTTCATGTGAAATTGTCGCCTCTGATTATAAGTTCTATATTCCCTAATACTTATTGTGTGAAAGACATGCTTCACAAGTTGTTGGGTTTTTGCGTAAAAAGATGGACATAGGGGGGGGGATGATTTGTGATATTTGGATACTGTGATTGAGAGGAGGTATATACCTTTGTGACTAGTGGTAAGGCACTCAGCTAGTATCTAATGAAGAAAGGTCACTGGTTCAAATCCACATATCGGCTGTGCAGAGTTAAATCCTTGGGAAAGGTTTTTTTACACTCATCTCTCACCCTACTCAGGTGTAAGGAGTATCCGGCCATAGGCAGAGTTGAATATTGTCAGAATGCTAGAATGACGCGTCTGTCGAAGACCCCTTTGTAAAGTCCTATGAGCATTTATAAAATAAGTGGGATAGCGCTATATAAATGTTCACTTTTAATTTTTTTAAACTTTAAGTACTAGTACTAGTATGGTTCTATCTCATAATAAACTGAAAGTGGATATTGATCAATTGCATTCTGAGGCGATAATAATATGTTCAATATTTCTCAAATTGTTAGGTATATAGTATATAATGGTGTAAAATTTGGCTTATCCATTTTAAAGGTCTTTGGATGTTTATTGAATGAGAAAACCATGAAACTGCTCATACTCATAGTTTATCCTATTGAGTGATTCTTCTGTATTACTTTTGATTTTTACACTCCATTCTCTACTTAAGGGATAGGATGTAATGTTCTATAAAACCTAGCAACAATTTGTATGTATTAAATGAAGAATTCAAGCTGAATATGTATTATGGGCATACAAGTTAAATAAGAATATACTGAACAATCTTTCATGAAACCCCTTATTTAAATAGCTCATTTAGAAAAGGATGTGGTTATTGTTTATCTTATGTTTGATTAGTTCTTGATATTAATTAATTGTTATGTAATGAAAAGATGTAAATTTATTTCATAACTTCAATTTCAATGAAATGCAAATTTGTCTATTGAATTCTATTATTATCTATTAGCACTTACTTGTGATGACAATACATTTATACTACCTATGATATATAAAACTTTGTTCATTTGAGTTGTTTATTCGATTGTCTTGTCGATTGATATCAGGGCCAAAAATAGTTTATGTCATCTGTTTTGAAAAGGCTATCAATACTATCAATATTATGAAAGGGCAACAATTGGTCTTAATAAGTTTTAAGTATGAAAAGTATCTTAAATCGACTCAACTGTGTGTTTATCATCTCCATGCAGAAGTTGATCTTTTGGTTTATCAATGTAAAGCCACCAATAAAATTAATAAGTGAAGATAACCTTGCTCAAGGGTTCACCACAATGCCTTCAAAAAGGTTCAAACATGGAACACTTCAATCTGCAGTCCAATGCCTTAACCATTCAGCCAAATTATGTGACACAGTTTCAGTTAGCAAAAGTGAGACAAAATGGATAAGAGTTTAAGCAACTGTTTAATATAAGAAAACTTTATTGTAGTTATTCGTTCCAATAAGTACAATTCAATTGTCCAAGTGTATGCAATAAAGTGGTAGTAGATTCAAATGGGGTTTTTTTTAATCTAATACCAATATAAAAATTAAACAAGTATGAAAACTAGCAATTTATTCCCATACTTAAAAAAAAACATTATTGTTGATAAAACATTAAAAATTGATTGAAAATTACACACCATGTTAATATAAAGTGAATAATATATGTGACTAGTTACGAGTCAACACAAGATATGGATTACCAAATTGAGATGTCAACCGTTAAAGTAGATTGGGTCAAATTTGTCAAAAAAAATATTTCCATTATTTAAATTTAAAGTAGTCCATTCAGTAAAACTTCACGATTAAGCTTCCAAGCTATCTATTTCTATCCTTTTTTTTTATTATATTTAATTACTCTGCATCCTACTCCTACTCTTGATAGTATGTTATATGGTATGGGTTTACTTTAAGAACTAATTTCTCGAAGTTAATTTTACAGACCTTTTAACCTTCAAATGAGAATAACTATGGCAAGCTATTTGCAACAAAGCATGGGTTTTTAGAGGTCTAGTCTTAATTACAACAGTACTAGTCTGGTTTAACTTAGTTTAGTTTAGGCCTATGCGGCTAGATTTGCAAAAATTGAATATTGCTAGTCTGGATACTGGCATTAGCTAACGCATAATTGAGCACTGTATTGAATTGAACTAGCGTATCTAGTCTATGTTTTTACCTTGGAGTTGGGTTCGTACGGATTGGTAAGCCTATTGGATAAGAGCAGTGGATTCTTTTTCCCTAAGATATGTACTTAATTGTGTTAAATTAGAGATATGTTTAAATTAGGTTGATAGTTAAGGAAGAAATAAGGTCATTGTATTAATATCCATAATAATAAATTTGCTATACGGCAAACAAAATTTGAATTATTGCTTTTCTTTTATTGTCAGTTCCATCATAACCATTAAGAATTACTTAAACTGATAATTGATTATCGAAACATCAGGGAATGTGTATAGAATAGAAATTTTCAATGCAAACTTTCCAATAATTTTTTTTTTGCCCGAAATGTAATCATAATAGTATGAAGATACCCATAAAATTATCAAAATGGATTTATTCACTTCACTTGTAGCATGAGTTGTAGGGATTTTCGAATGTAGTGGTCATTTTTTCTTGAAACCACCCCTATATTACAATGCAAAATACAGCAGTTGTAGCAATTCTTTATCTGATCTCTCAACGACATCGCTACAAGCATAGACAACAGTAAATGTTGCATTTAGACTTCATATATCTATATTTTAATAAGTAAACTACATGATGTACAAAAAAGTTTTGTTTTTAGTAGTTTGGTTTATCTAAGGAAGAATCATTTGCAAAAGACTGAGCTTCGTCCAGTTTTTATAAGCTAACTTCACATTTTAGAAAATCAATAAATGACACCAAAAAAAAAACAACTAATGAAGTGATAGTGAATTAGTTTACAAACTGTACAATATTTATTATATTCATTATTGCTCTGATTTTTCAATGATAGTGCTATGTGACCTTGAGGCGATTTCAGCCAAATTGTTCTTGCCGTCAATCGTAGTTCTTGGAGAGGGGTCATGTGTGAGAGTGTCACATGAGTCGCGTCGATTATTCGCCATCAATCTGGATTGCTTTAAGTCTGATGCTGGTGATTCAGATTTAATGGATGACGGTTCACCATACTTCATGAGTAATTCCATTGCCTCATTGACAATCCTATCTCCGCAATCTTCTGGAATCTAGTGGGAAAGAAACAGGGTATAACAGTTTTTTCTCTTATCTGGTTTAATGAAATCGTAATGAAAGTAGTTAGTATGAAAAAAGGATAAAATTTTGAAAATGATGAACATTTCCTGCTCCTGCCTAGGACAACGAATAGAGCAAAACTAAAATACAGAAACAAGCGCTATTTAAATAACTATAATGTCAGTAGCACAATTTCTCGAGTTGTGCTTGTATCTTTTTAAAGCAATTTAGTAATAAGTTTGAGTCATGTCTCAATAATATTGGTTCATTATTTTTCCTTATCTTTTCTTCTATATTGCTTTACAGTTTTATTTCTATTTTACTCATATTATTATAGTTGGTTGTCAAATAGTTTTATATCTATTGAGAGATAATGAATAAGCTCTGGATAATATTTTCCATGAGAAATAAAGACATTATTCACATCAAGAGCATATCTCTTAAAAATAGTCGATACAGAATCAATGAGTAAGAGATACACAAATTAGAAGAGTATCTCTATGAATACATGCATGATGATGCCATGAAATATATGCATACATTGGAGTAAGATAAGTGTTTGACCAAAAGAAAAAAGCCTTTCTTACTCTCATTCATTTAAAAAGGCCTTGTTTTCATATATAAGAAGAAATAGGATTCAACAGGGTGTAAGTCAAGAAATTGTTTACCTTGTTTATCTATAGGATATATTGTAATGTTACATAGTATAATTCAAGGTAGATCTATCCTAGAAGTAAAGCCTTAATGTTGGCTAAGCTAACACCCATGTGAGCATCAAAGATATGGTTTTAACAAGAAAAGACCAACAAATACTTAATCCTAACACAATGAACAGCTTGGTGATATCCTATAACTTTGATTAAATTTCAATGTATCTTACTTATTTGTCATCATTCATTCAATCAAATATCAGATTCAAAAGTATTCATTTTCCACTGTAATGCCACCAACCTTTTTCAGATAATTGAGCATGTTGTGCGTAGCATGCATTGCCAGCAATGGTCTACGTAATACCAAAAGGATAGCCACAGCAACATAGAGAAGAACAGCACTAGATCCACCAATTATTTTATCCCAAACCCTGTCGGGAGCAGAAAGAGAAATTATATGATTTTTTATTTAGCTTGCTGTTATAATGAGTAAGGAATTAAGTACAGAGAGAAAAATTGTATATTTTTCATCAATCAGTTAATGAAGATTGATAATACATAAAAACAAAATATAAAGCATGCACATTAATCTCAAGAATAATTGTCAAAATCTAATTAACTATACGCATAAAAATGAATTATAAATATTTATTGCTATATCAATCTATATAATATAGAAGGTTGATTAACTTTTGGAATTTTCTGTCAGAAAAGGCTTTTCAACTAACGTACATTTTGACTTGAAACTTCACAAAGTAATAAGTAATGCTGAATGTGTTGAAGGGTGCATCATTTTAATTATAGATTATAAACCTCATGACTTCATTGTTTTGTTTTTTGATATTTTATTGTTTTCTGACATTTTGGTTGAATGCTAATTTTGAAATTAGACTGCCTCATATACATCTAGGCCAAAATAGGATCGCCCGGTGAAAAAAAAAAACCCATAGAAGTGATTATTCAAAGTCGACTCTAAATGGGTCAACTAGTAAAACTATTACAACTTCCATACCACTGAATAGCAACAAAAAGTCAACTACACATGTAGTGAACTAGTAGTGAACTTGGTTGTAGTTATTTTCTGATGAAGTGATCCATTTTTCATGGAACAAACCCTATACATCAGTACAAAATAAGACAGCTGTAGACAACTTTGGATGCAGTACTCCTTTTTTTAACACATGTCCCTCATTCGGTAATGTAAAAAATATAAAAAAATAAGTTTTTTCCTAATACCTTTCCAACGAGCTGTCAGCAATTACTCCAGAAAAACAAATGTGAAACCATTCCATGATAGGGAGGGCACTGAGAACGTTGTATTGGGATAAATGCCTCACAAAACGCTGGTCGTGATCCTCTTTCTTTAAATAGTGAAGTAGTTGATCGGGCTGATGAATTTCAGAAAAAATAATGGATAATACAATTAATCATTAAGCAGTTGCATTTGAAGCATAACTCTTGTGGATAACAGTTTGGGTCTTTATCATTATAAAGTTAATTTAAGAGAAGCTACTGCTACTGCTTTAATTTTTTAAATAAACTAAAAAACATTCTGCAACATGGATGCATAATGTATCACTGTTACTGTATCTTTTGGGCAGTGAGAGACTGCTAGTCACTTGAGATTATCATTATCAGTTCATAATAATTGATAAAGATATAGGTTAAGCATGTAATAAGACAACTCATTTTGTGAATAGGAATTAAAAAGGAAGATGCATGCAAAAAACGAAAAAGTGCAATCGAAGCACATCACTGCTACATTGTAATTAGTAATGCTTAAATAACCAAATACAGTGGAATATGCTAGTAGCGAATTCGGTTGAAGTGATTTTTAGATGTAGCAAACCCATCTTTCATGAAACTACCCCTATACTAAAAATGACGGTTGTTGGAGAACTTTGCATGTAGCGATCCATATTTTTTTGCTCACCAACGAAATCACCATAAATACAGTCGACTGTAGTAGTCCTTCTTGATTACTAAAACATAATATGAAAGAACTCACATATGAGGCAAGCAAAGGGTAGACTGACTCTGAAATGAAACTGAAAAATCTAGTTGAGATCCAGTATAAATCAACCTCAGAATTGACAAACTCTTTCACGGCCGAAACAATGGAGAGATAATACTGGTTGGCTGGAACTGAGTCCTGTAAAAACAAGAAGTAAATAAATCATATTGTTTAAACTATTTACGACAAAATATACAGCATCAGTGAAAATTGAAAATGCGACTAAGGTCCATGACCCTAGAATTCAAAAATGGCAGGTTTGAATCCAAGCCAAAGAGGGTCGCAACTTTCAATCCCAAGGAAAGATAATAAACACATAATTCTCATCACCTCTATACAACCTTTTATTTATTTATTTTGTTGGGTTTTTTTTGTTTTTCGCTATTTAATATTGATTTAATTACTGACACATTTTCATGCAAAATTAAAAATCTTAAATTGTTTCATTTTTCTTCATTAGTTTCATCGAGAGATTGAAAAATAAAACCCCTAACATGATGTCAAGTATATATTATATACCGTAATTACTTGAATTATGTAATAAAGATAAGGTAAATAAGTTCATATTCATATACACTTTAAGGAACAAATTACCAATACCTTGTCATTGAAAAAATTAAAAGAAGCATAAAAAATTATCACTGAAGAATTTATAAAAAAAAGCATTTTATATTTAAACTACAACAATACTTATATATATAGGA
>JAUEKR010427824.1:0-12421 GCA_031762895.1 Corambe burchi
ATAATAATAATAATAATAATAATAATAATAATAATAATAATAAAAATAATTATAATAATAATAATAATAATAATAATAATAATAATAGTAATAACAATAATAATGATAATAATAATAATAATGATGATGGTGATGATGATAATAATCAAAACGGTAGGGGTAGCTTATAGAAATAATTCGGTAGGTGTAACTTGTTATAGAATAGAAAAGTACGTTAGGGGTAATTTGTGGTAGAAACACTACCTTAGGGGTAAATTGATGAAATAATACAGCAGGAATAAATTGTTGAAAGAGTACTGTAGGGGTAACTTGAAGAAACAGTTCGGTAAGGGTGGCTTAAAGAAGCAGTACAGTAGGATTAACTTGTCGAACAGTTCGGTAGGGGTAACTAAGGTAACTTGTTATAGAAACTGCACCATTGAAACAATACTGACTTGTTGAAGCAATAAAGCAGTGGTAAATTGTAGAATCAGTACTGTAGGGATAACTTTATGAAACAGTACGGTAAGAGTAACTTGTGGAAAACAGTAGTGTATGATTCTACTACATTTATTACCCTGCTGTACGAGGTAACTTGTAGAAACAGCATGGTAGGAGTAACTATTACGGAAATTCCAGCCTTATGCCATGTTCTTTGGACATAATATTAATTAGCTGTCAGTATAAGGTTCCACTTGTGTATTCCCTTCATCGGTATTCCAAACATGTGATAATAATAATAATAATAATAATAATAATCTGCTGCGCTTTCACCTGTCAATCAATCGGTACCCGTGCCTCCGATTACCCTCTTCTCAATCTTTTCCCTTTTTGCTCATCTAATTTCTTTATCTCTTTTGTATGTAGTTTCTAGTTATGGCTCATATTTACATTTAAAGTTGGCAATTTAGTTAAGTATAGCATTATACTTTTGTGTAAATCTTCACCTTTGATAAGTATTTTTCCCCTTAATTTTATGTAGACTAGTATTCTTTCATGTTAATTACATTATGTTGTTACGTCATTCATGTTTGGTGAATGATAACCCATTTGTTAACAGTAACATACGTCAACTTTGTTTATAAGTAAAATATGTGCCGTGTTATGTGTTTTCCCCTTCTTTCTATAAACTAATCATGTCAAATTTGTTTATTCTTGACGGGGTGATGATCTGCTTTAAATTTACCCGGCAATTACATAAATGCTCGATTTGAAGGCTTAACGCCTTGAGTTGTTTTTATAACAGCTTGTCTTTTTTTCCTATATTGTTTATCCAAGTTGCGTTCTACGAACAAGCAGATCTCTTTTATTTTCTTGGTTGTATTATGAAGGTGCAGTTGGCTAAATAGGTTATGTAGTTTGCTTTTTTATATATTGCATTATTTTTAGTAACTTCTTTCCTCCTCATCAATCTGTTATGCTGTCAGCTTCATATTAGTATGAACGTAATATCATACACCTCATAATAATATGCGCTCACGTTCTCAAGCTTGCAGTACGCATTTAACATCATCTCTTTGTCACTACAAGTAAAATTATCTCCCACCAGCAAGCCAACCCCATGTAATGTTAATGGCTTGTATCTTATCACCTACAAGGCTGTTGATGGAAAATGATGATTTTGGCGATGGAAAAGTGTGAGGGTTGATGGATGTCTGAATGGATGGATTAATGGATGATTGGATGAATAGATACATTAATTGCCTGTTGGTTTAGTGGATTGTTAGATAGGTTAGATAAACGCGCACTACTGGCATTACTTGCTTTACTTTTGGCTTGTGATTTTTTTTTTAGCGCCGAGAGGATCGCAAATATCTAATACTAATAAATAAATAGATGAATTAATAATGCTCATTGTAACTTCACAAAGCAAGCACAGAAATTGCATCTAGTGTACACGAGGCTTAATATGTGTTAGTTGGTTGCTGGATAACTTCTGGAAACCATGGCTGACTATTATGTGACATGGCTGCCTAGGTGAATGGATGTTTAGTTAGTGACGTGTGAGTAAGCTAAAGTAGATCTATAGCTAGATGGACAATGTTAATTAATTAATTATGGTTTAGATAATATTAATGTTCGGATAAATGCGTCATGCTTTTATGCGTTTTGTTTTTGTTGAGTTTTTGTTGTTTTTAGTTTTTATATTGTCATTATGATAAATATTGAATAAAAGCATCTCACAATGTTTTTGTCTCATCTTTTTAATAAGGTGCTGTGGTGATTGTAAGGTGTAGGAGATGTATGTTTTTATTGGGAATTATTGTGATGAGTGTGATAATAAATGTTTGTGGTGATGAGGATGATAAATATGATGATGATGATGATGACCACGATGATGATGCATTTAGTTTAGTTCATAATCCCCAGGATCAGACGCCTGCTTAGATACTAAATGGGAATGAATGAAATTGGGTACTGTGAGTAGTTAGTGGTGTTGTTGTAGATAGGTAAGGAGAGCATTCATGATAATAAGGTTAATGTTTTTGGTTTTATCGGTGTAAGGGGCTATGGTGTGAAAGAGGTGCTAGGAGTGCTCTCGAAATTGGATGTAGCACCAGGTAGAATTAGACTGGTGAGTGTAGCCAGATGAGAAATATGTATGAGATAGGATAGATTGATTATCAGATTGTTAGACTTTTTGTTTTATTATTATTTTTATCTAGATTGGTAGAGAGAGAGAGAGAGAGAGAGAGAGAGAGAGAGAGAGAGAGAGAGAAAGAGAGGGATGTAATGATCTCAATAATGCCTTGTCATATTATCGTGATCGTAGATATAGGGAACAAGAGACTAGATATTATAAAGTGGAAAAGACAAAGAGAGATAGTGTGTGAGATTTATAGATAGATAGACGGTTAGGTAGATAATGTACAGATAGAAGATAGATAGATACATGGATAGATAGATTGATTGATTGATATATAAATAGAGAGATAGAGAGATAGAGAGAGAAGTGATATTGAATAAACTTTAAAACAGTGTCTGTATAATATAATTATATTTTAAGATAGTTGTATTTTTTTTAATTCTTCAACCTTATTTATGTTTATCCAAGATGTCATAATTTGCGTCATATTTGATCTGGCAGTCTCTTTTTCTTGAACGTTCGTTTTTTTTATGATTGAAAGAAATGTCATCAAGCGCAGTCGTATTATTCCGAACGTGGACTACGTGTGAGCTGACATTGTTCGACAGTTTATTAATATTCGTGGTTGTTTTGTGTTTTTTTTTGTTTTTTTCTGTTTTTTTGGTTTGTTTTGGTACATTAATATGTGACTTGTATGCTAATGATGATGAATAACCACTGGTCATTAATATAATATATACTATTTTACAAAGCTCGTGTTGATTTATACGTTACTCTCGTGTCGTCTTGTACTTTTATTTCACCATACTAGATTATTATTGTAATAATGAAAACCCAACAACAAGCAAACAAAAACAAGATTGAAATGTTAATAAAATATGTCTTAAATTATATGTCGAGTTAACCCTGGTAATAAATATCATCATACTTATTTTATGTACTGTTTATTATCTTATTATGTTGTCTTAGTGAGATGCATGTCATTAACACCTGGTGGTGTTTCGATCGTATGGGAAGCCAATGATGATCTTCACAAGAACATAACCGTTTATTACGGTGTGTGCAACAATTTGGCATTCTAATAATAATATTAATTTTGCATTATATGCGTTGGCTGCTAGTTGAAGAAGTGAAAGACTTACTAATATGATTAGATACTGTAGCCTACACCATTCAATCAAAAGATGGATTTTGTAATCACTTGATTTATTGTTTGTGTGCGAGGCCAAAGTGAACCTGGAAATTTTTAGTTTTCGGTAACTTGTTAAGTAAATACAAATTATCCTACACATCCATAAGAACAAACTCGTTTCTAGTGATTTGGAAGACGTTGTCCTATTTTCCAATTTCTCTTCTTAATAAATTGGAATTAACAAGTTACCGAAAACTGGAAAAATTCCTGCTTTACTTT
The DNA here is from genome assembly GCA_031762895.1 of Corambe burchi. NCBI lineage: Eukaryota > Metazoa > Mollusca > Gastropoda > Nudibranchia > Onchidorididae > Corambe > Corambe burchi. The sequence continues at coordinate 3,978 of JAUEKR010427824.1, forward strand.
GGCCATTTATTATGTTATGATAATTTGACGATTTTGCAATTTAAATTTGTTTTAGTCGAGGTATTAAATTAATCTTCACATGTTATGTTTCTAGCAAGGATCAAAATTGAATTATTTAATATTTTTAAACAATAATAAAGATAAAACTACTGCAACAGTGTACTTTTAAGTTATTTGCTTTTTTTTGTTTTTGGCATGAGCTTAAATCGACTGATTTACATACGCTGAGAAACTATGTTAAGATATTTGGTAAGGAAGAGAGAAATAACAAACAAAACAAAAAAAAAAGAAGAAAACAACGTAGGTAGTCTCATAAATTAGGGATGGTCAATTGGTCGTATCGTTACAATCTTTGAGATGAGCAGCGCCTGTTGGCTTTAGTTCCTCTACCTTTTTTACTACATTGAGAGCTTGTTCTTTCCTACTATCTTATATGTTATTCTCCGCATGGCATCTTACTTTATTTAATCCTATCTCACCCATCCAAAGTGGCATCGGCATCCCATGGGCAATAAAAAGGTAGATGGAGTTGGGGAAGGGGAAGGAGGAAGGAGAAAGAAGAGAAATTAAGAAGCCGAGTGAGTAAAGAAGAAACTATGTGCATTACCTTGAAAAAAACCCTGACCAGTCTAATCTAGTAGTCTAGTCAACCCGATGCCCGATAAAACGATAAGATAGACAGTGAGTGGATGGACATTGGTCAGGATATCACTCGTCTTGGCTTTATAGCTGTATGTTGTTAGTTGCCTGTGCTCATTCTGAAACAAACAAAAAAAACAAAAAAACAAAAAAAAAAAAACAAACAACAACAATAAAACAGAGCAAAAAAAAAATAGAACCTGCAAATAAAAGTTTGATATTAATAGGGTAGTTTAGGAAGACATCCTACAAGCTAATGCACATTAATTAGAAAAAGAAAAGGATGGTACATGCTTCTAAGTATGAGTATTATCATTAATTCGAGTGAAAGAAGTGTGGACCTAATGCTTCTCAGTATATAGCTCTCTGATTCTCCTAGGTAAAACTGCGGTAGTTATATTTTGTTGTAGTTGTTGTATATTGTGCTTTCTTTATTTGATAATGTAATGTTTGCATTCTACGAGAGCTATGATGCTGACAGTTCTACGACGATTCCCGCTGGCACAACTGCTTCTTTCGATTCGTGAAAACATCATTCGAAGGATTCATTGTTCCCATTACTGTCATTTTACTCATTATGAATGTAAATTACGTTTATTTGCTCTTGGTTGTGATGCCCTGTTGTACGGGTATAATATTATTGTGTATATGAGATATTATATTCATAAATAAAATAAAAACATCTCTTTAACTATCACTTTTTGCTTACTTATTAATCATAATGATGCTGGTTGTGCAGTTGAAATTTGACTGGGATATTCCAAAGTTGGTCTTATTGCGTACTTTGTTGCCATACGAGTATAAAAGTAAAAGTAATATGTTCAAAAACAATATTACACTAGTCATTCCAGAAGATCACTTGACTTTGGAATATTGTAACAATTCGAATGAAATAGTTGAATAAAATGATACTTTAGTAAAGATAGAATATTACCGTGGTTTCTTTTTGCTTGTCAGAGTTTATTTTAAATGGGTTCGTCAAGTATCGTCGCAATTATACTTTCTTCATTCTTGTTGTTGATATTGTTGATTTAAACTGTTCGTAATTACAAAACAAAAGCATATTATGTGTTCAGGGAACACAAGACTCGACAGTTGATATTTTCTTAATTGATGATATTGTTTTCTTAATTTTAGTTAATATGGGTTTTATTTAATTGATGTTTTGCTTATATTTGTATTTTAATCGGTATTTGTGTCTTTCTTTGTGCCGTAGTATTGCTAATTATGATAAGACACAACATTTTACGATTATTTAGATTACTCTAATTAATTCAAGTGACTCATTCATTTTTTATACTATTGACCTATAAAGTTATTCAGTGGAAAACATGATTTATAAATATAGTCTGATATATTGTGATACTTATTTCCAAATGATTAGCTATGATTTAATTTAATTATAACGCTGCACTAAATAATATTGTACTGATAACTTGATGATATTATTATACTAATTGATGTATTTAACTAGGATAGTAGGTATATGATGTTAAATAATGCTTTAAGTAATACCAAACTAGTGTACTATAATATAGTATATATGAATTAATCATACTAAGATAATAATACCATGATGTTATTATGTAGATGTATATTAGATGTATTCGATGTAATAACATTGAAAATATCAGCATTAAATGATGCGTGTATAATACTCTGGTTAATATGGGATCAGTGCTGGGGGTTCTTCTTTTAAAAGTTGTATAACTTCGTACTAATTTATGCTTGATTTATTTTAATTGCTTATTCAATTAATAGTCAAGCGGTTTTATTTTTTCTCTCTTTTCTAAATTCATTGGTGATGGTAGAGTAGTGTTGAAGTTTAATTGCTCCCTCCCATCATGTAAACATACTATATCGCTTGTTGGCAGATAGCCTAGTCTTGTTATGCTAATACAAAGTTGAGTCCTTATGAGTCATTGCTTGTTCTATACGCATAATAACAATTATATTGATTTTCTCTTTACTTTCTTTCTTTTTTATTTTATTTAGTTATCTTTTTTTAAATTCTATTACTATAAGTATGTAATCATAGGTAATGGTAGAATTTTTAGGCAAACTGTACTGAAAAGATGCAATAAGGAAGAAAAAATAGCATAACTGTACACAGCTACTCAGCTCAATTTAGGTGATGCATAGATGCTGCACGTGTTATCTTGTGCATAAATTTCGGTTCTTATTTGTTTCATCGTTTTTTATGATATAAGTTTTGGCTTTTTGTTGCTGTTATGGCGCTTTTTAATAGGTACAAAATTTAATCGTTTTTTGTTTTGTTTTTTTTTGTTTTTTTTGTTTTTTGTTTTTGTTTTGTTTGGTCTCTTCAAAGTGTTACGGCACTTGTTATTTTGACGTTTTGTCTACAGAGCATGTTATTTTGTTGAAAAAGTAGTGAAAGATTATCTTGTAGACTGATGATTCATTGTTATTAAGCGTATAGCATAAGAATAAGAAAGTATCTATCTTTTATCATAGTAACAAAAAGGTATTTAAATATGACTAACTACGTTGCGAGCTATTTCAACGCAACAATAAACCGATGTTTTCTTAGTGTAAAAAGGTACGCAGCGCAAAGCAGCAACCGTTTATTGTTTCAGCTTTTATATTATGAAACCCAATCTTGTAGCTTATTATCCGTTGTTGTTTTTTTTTTGCTACTGTAATAATATTGCATGTAACTCGATATTGTTAGGTAATGAAATGGCTCCCATCTTTTTTTTCACCTTCATAACACTTTTCTTTGCCTTTCTATTTGTGTATGTTTAATGTTTGAGATTTTTGAAAAACTCATGTTAATATTATGATGTATTTGCCATCTTGACGTTGAGCAAGCAAATGAGTTTTAATAAAATCCAGAAAAAATTTCCTTGCTTTTATAATTGTACGATGATAAAATAATAGATCTAAAAATTATATCCTGTACGTTCTTGTTGCCGAAGCTTTCTTCCAACACTATATTTGTATAACGACATAATATTTCTACTCGAATATACTGTTTTCGTTCTCTACCTACTTCATAAACATCCTCGATTTTGCTATTATCCTTCTAATTTTCGTTTGTTTTATTTAAAAAAAAAATCATTCTATAAACTTTATTATCCTCCATCTGACTCCCTACAACCCTTTACTATGTTCAATGATATAAATGCATTTCAACATACCTTAAAACATGGCAATATTTATATCAGGACTGTCAATGTGTTCATTTTCCACTGAGAATAGTCACTGACTGAAGGATGAAGGTGTCCTTCTGCAAAATCACTGACACTCCTCTGAACGTTTTCTCAAATTGAGGCGTTCGTTCTTATATCGCTGGCAACTGACTGTGGTCTGCCCTTAGTTCACTTCGTATGTTTTATTTTTTTCTTCTTTGAGGACATTCAGTAGTTTTCTTTTGCGAGGTCTTCCTCAGCCGTCTACTTTGTGGATATACATGTATTATGAATATAATAATGATGATTTCATTGATACAGAAGAAAATATGGTCGAGTACTGGTTGTATCTTTCTTAGAGTCCATTGATTGTCTACCTGCTGATGTGAAGGTTCATCAAGGTGAGTACTTGAAGGGCAATCTTGGACAAATTATTTACGTCTGCCATTTATAGCTGCCATGTAATATAGATCTATGCATCCCATACTATGTGCACATCGGGAAGTATTCTATTATTCCATCTGAATTATATCTGCGTCATCATTTCTTATGTCTAAAAAATTATGTTTGGTATTTTTATAGTCCTAATGTAGTATTATTATGGGTAGTATGGCTTAGATTTGTGAATAAGCTGCCACATTTATTTTTAGAAATGACGCAGTGTAATGACATGTTATAAAGCTTTTTGTGATACTTGAGAGTATTTATTGTAGAGAATCTACCTACTTCATAAACATCCTCGCTTTTGCTATTATCCTTCTAATTTCCGTTTGTTTTATTTCTTTTTTAAAATCATTCTATAAACTTTATTATCCTTCATCTGACTCCCTACAACCCTTTACTATGTTTAATTCATGCTGGGAGATATTTATGTTAATATTTTTGTTCAAGCTTGTTTGATTTTATTTCGTTCTATTTAATGCGATTAGTAGCCTTGTATCACTTTCAAAATATATGTAGCCTATTAACTTGTTCTCTAATTAATTATCGTATTAAGATTATATGACTCCCAACATGATTTCGACGTGGGTGTTGTGCATCCAATCACAAAAAAAAGTTATCCAAAAATGAATTGAGTGGATTTGTGCAGTTTATAATCTGTAGTATGTTGTGCGTTTTATAGGAGCCATTTAATGTGACTTAATTACTTGTTTGATTTTTAGAAAGAATATAGAGATACATCTGTTAATTGCATGGAATTTGTTATATCTTATGCGAATTCCTACTGTAGTATATTAAAGTGTACTTACAATATTTTTTTCATGAATACCAACTAGGCAACCGAGGATGTTCAAATAAAGGAATGAAAGTAATTTAAAATGTTGTAATACCCATCTATATTAATTTTATCGAATTGGTATTGGCCTCCAAAATGGTCATGTTTATCACTTTCTTCTTCTGGTTAATGAGATTTAGATAATGTAAGTGATGTCTTTATGCATTTCATCCAATGTCCAATATGTACGGTATACGAAAGCTAATAAATAAAATGGTGCTTAGATGTAAGTTATATGTATGTAAGTCTAATTGTCCTGCAACGTGTTTCCTTTTTCTTTTGTAAATAGTCTTGCAGTAGTGGATGAGAGTGGCCCTCTCTTATAATCATTAATGCTATGTCGATTTAGCTATAACGTTCATAATTATTTGTATTGTTTTCTGTTTATTTGAGTATGTCATATTGCTCGTAATTGCAAATGCAGCTGCCGTTCGATAAGATGTTTTAAATAATAATAATAAATATGTTATTCTTTGCCTTACAATCTTCCCCCATCAATAGTCAAGTAAGGACGATAGATGGAGCAGCCAATGATGATATTGCTTGATATAAACGGTGCGCAGGATTATGGTTGTATGAGTAAAAGTAGATAGCTGAATTTTTTTTTCATCCACGTTGTCATTTGGTTATTTTTAGCAGGATAAGAGGATTTTAAGTTAAGCTTTTATGGTTCATTATTTTGTATTAAATCCTTTTATTTATATTTTTACTTGTAAAAGCAACGAACAAAAATAGGATAACTGTTGAATGTTACCAGCAGCTGCATCAGATTGCTTTGATATTTTAGTAGAATACTGGATTAAAATCGATTGATGTATTGGGAAAATATGATGGTAAAATCATGTACGCCTTATCTTGAGGATGAGAGTGGTGGTTTGTAAAATTGTGTCATCGACCTAGGATTTTATTAAAAAATTGCTTATGATGATGGTATTATCGATGCGCAGTGTACGCCACCTGTTGACTTTTGGGGTATTTAAAGGAAGACGAGTCGAATTCATCGTTGATAAGTAGTGTTCGTCTTATTGTGAATTTTGAGTACTCATTGTGAAAGAGATTTTGCTAGAGAAAGAGAACTAAAATGTTTGAAAAATCGGATTACATTAAATACTTGACTGTTCCTGTTGCCAAATTATGATATTGGATAACGATTGGTGTTATATTATAGATTTGTTCTTTGTTTATTTGCTGGTGTTATATTGCTTTACAGTGATTATTAAAGTTATTTTTGTCTCATCAAAACCAGTGACGATACGAAAGCTACAATCATATAAAAATAACCAACATTGTCAAAATTGTTATATTACATCTTATATTTCCAGAATATTATTTGCAATCTATTCGTCAAGTCTATGAATAATATATTATGTTATAAATAAAATATTACATAATCCATTATAAGGATTGTGTTGGTAGATAAAGAGCATTATATAATATAACGTATTTATTATCTTTTAATTTTAGGCATATGCTAATAACCATAGTACATATTATCATGTGGTACATCATACCTTTGTGGATATATTTATTCGTTTTTGTTTCTGGGCAAATTTGTTGTAAATGCAATGTAATGCGCTGTCATATTATTATGCTATACTTTAAAAGCATATTATATTATATTATTTCCTATGTTAAACCTGACATTATGGTATTTCTCATTAGGTTAATATTACTATGTATTTTATGGGCGTTTTATTCGCCATTTGGCTATAAAATTAATACGATCGTTTTACCTCCTGCTCCTTCGTTTATACTTTTGTTTATTTACGTTTATGTATCCACTTTGCTCGTAACCGATTTGTTTGATTATTGTGTTTTACAAGTCTGTGCATAGGTAGTAAGTAAATGGGGTCTGCTTTTTTCGTCCTTAATTCTTATATTGGTATAAAAATACTCACTTTCACGCGCGTGCGTGTGTGTTGCTCTGTCCGTGTGTGTTGACATTGTTTATATTGGTCCATTATACTGTTTTCAAAGCTAGAAAGCGGTGCCAAAGAGGTGATCTACCTTTTCTCTTCTTCCTGCTTTTTCTTCTCCATTCTCCATTTTACTTCTTGTGCTCATGTCTATCTAGACTAGAGTCAGACGTCTGGCTGTTTAGTGTATAGGGATAGAAGTAGGTACGGGTTGGTTTGGATTTCTGTTGGAGATGTATTAGGCCTAGACTTCATGTTATTGAATAAGTTGGTGCACTAAAATTGGATAAGGGTATATATTTACGTGTGAGTTGTGCAACTATTTGATATGTAACTGCTGTCTTTATTGTTTTATTATTGGCATAATACCAATTTGCTATTGTCGATGAACATCATTTTATGTAGTTGTAAATTGGTACTTATTTCTTCGTTTGTTGATAATCAATACTGTATTATGATAACCAATACCATTGTTACAGTTAATATCTGGTGTCTTATTGGATTATTGCGTGGCTTGATGCTTTTGAGAGTTTGGAAATACTCATAGGCTCTAGTTGGTTGATATTGTAATTATTCATAGGATATTTTAATTTATGAGTTACGTTTTCCTGATGTTGTTTCAAATTGTAATTATAATATAAAGTGAGAAACTACTTAGCTCTTATTACAAGATAAATGTAATGTGCTTGAAATCCTCTACTGTTTCTTTTAGTTTATTATGTAGTAACATGTATTAAACTACAATGTTCACTTAAATATAATTATCGTATGTCTGATTTGAATTTTGTGATTCTTCTTGAGTTTTTAGCTGATTTTTAAGTAAATTATAAAGCGAATAGTTATACTAACTTTAATGTTTAAACTAGTTTGATTTTATTGATAAAATTGTTTGGTAACTTTACAGGTGTTTAGTGTAGTACTTATGAGTAACAGTATTATTAGTAATAATTAATTAGGGACTGGATAGAACGTATGAATATTGCAGCGCCTTTGAACATAGTAGTATGTTGCTGAATAGTAATCATTTTTGAGGTGATGAAAGTTCACGCTTCTAATTTTGGGATTAAGTGAAGAGATCATTGGAGGATTTGCCTGGAATTGTAAATAGTTAAATTTGTTGCTGTGAAGTGTTGTTACCATTGTCGTGACAATGTCTTGGCCTTGGAATGGCAGTAACAGAAAACAGGATGAGTACTCAGTCATCGTATCACTTCATCGAACGGCTGTTTTACTTACTGGCATTGTCTCTAGGGTGAGTAGTAAATAATACTATTTAAAGCACTTGGTGCTAACATTTGATGGCATAATATGTGGCACTATAGAAATACCCACTATTGTTATTATTATTATTATTATCATCATCATCATCATCATCATCATCATCATTATTATTATTATTATTACTATTATTATTGTTATTATTATTGTTATTATTATTATTATTATTATTATTATTATTAT
>JAUEKR010427935.1:0-19121 GCA_031762895.1 Corambe burchi
TTTTTGTTGTTTTTTTTTTGTTTTTTGTTTATAACAAATCATGTTAAACCACTTTTAAATTAAACAGTCCAAACATGATTTTAAAAAATGGAAATGGAATATCCCTTTTCAAGTATTTAATACTAATACGAAGTCCATGTGATTAATGTATTATGAATAATATATAAAAAATAGAAATAATGTAATACAGAAGTTTTGGTGAAATATACCAAATTTACATTGAAGACAAATATCTCAGAATGCGACTATGGTAGAATGTAGTATAATATAATGAAACAGAATATTATATTATTCAAATAAAGATAGAAAGATTAAATATGTACTTAGAAATATGATCTTTTATACCTTTATTTTTTACATTGAATTATTCCTCTGTAACAGTATAATAATTCATAATGTTTGCATTAGTATATCTACGTACACGAATGGGTTATGCGTCAATAGTAGTACGTGGAATTTATATATTATTTCTTTTTCGTTGTAAAATAGACATTGTATCTTATTTTATATATTATATTATGTCGAATATAAACTATTCAAATATTAAAAATCCATCATTTTAATATGTTTTCAAAATATAATTTTAAAATATACATAGGGTGCAATAGCAATGCTAGGAATGCAGATTATTATTGCCATTGTAATTATAATATAATATGTCGTGTGCGCGATGTATTCATTTGAAACAATTTGAGAACAAATCCTTTTTTCAGTGCTTTGCACTAGTTGTTACAACTATGTAATTATTTGAAAGAAAAAAAAAAAGATTGTGGATGTGTTTATATTATATATAGAACACGTATCACCAAAGTCTCTAGGCGTTTTACATTCGGTTTACTTCCTCAGTCAACACAAAAATTTAACACTGAAGAAACATTCGTCTGTTAGGCGTGATGCAACTTGTTTTTTTTTTTTCGGACAGGACGGTTGTCTTAACGACCAGGTACACTATTTCAGAAAAGTTCGGTGAGGTTACTGATGCACTTTTCCTTGCCAAAGGAAAAAAAAACCGTAGGTTGCCTGTATGTCATTCGAACCCGGAAATATTGCCGCAGAAGCCATAGCGGCATTCCGACGCCTCTACCAACTGAGCTAACCACACCTAAACTAGACCAGTTCTTATTCGAATTACTGTTTGCTACAATGTTTCATCATACACTTTCTATACTGCTTGCTTTAGACTTAACCATTACACGGTTAGTATCCTGGGTATCTGAAGATAATTTAAGATCAAACTAAATACTGGCTGATAGCAGATCTGTGTCATTTCTACCTGACGAAGTTTAATAGTATAGTAAGTGATATATTATTAATGCATCAATCTATCTTGTTACTAGGTATCTATCTAGCAGTGTTATTTAAATTTATTCATTTATCTTGTTTTCTCAAAGTTTCTCTATTTGATTTGGGATCAGTGTCAGCGGCACTTTTTAAAAGGATTTAAGGTGGATTCAATCTTTATTCTATTATATACATTGCAACCTTGAAGATCTGTTTGATTTATTCATCTTCTCAAATTTATTCTCACCCAATCTCCCTCTCTCTTATCTTATCTCTTTTCTTCTTCTTCTTCTTCTTCTTCTTCTTCTTCTTCTTCTTCTTCTTCTTCTTCTTCTCCCCCTCTCTCTCTTTCTTTATCACTCTCCCACTTGAAAGTTTTCTCTAAGTCCATTTATTATCTCTATAATATAATTATGTATGTTAGTAAAGTGTTCAACTCACTTTGGTATAAATTTCTCAAACCGCGTATACATTGTCAAATAAGATGGGTTTTTATGTCCATTTAATATTATGATATTTCTCGAGTTCCTGACTTATGAAATAACTATATGGTTCGTATTAGTCTAAATATAATTAGATTTTCATAATGTTGCATCAAGTACTTTTGTTTTCATTACCTTAAATACGCGTAATATTGGTTGTTGTTTTTATTTTTTTGGTTTGTTTTTCTTTTGTTCTTCTGTGTTTTCCCATTACGCTATTTGTGGTATGCATTAATATGTATCTCTCTTTTTGCTTGTGAAGAGAGAAAAAAAAAACTACGATAAAAATACAACGAAAAAATAGTAATAAAAATAAACACACACACACACATACACTCACACACAAATGCTTGCACGCGACGTGATGTTTCTTCTATTTTGCGTCTTACCTTTTTCTTTGGTATTTTTCTTTTTCCTTTTTTTTATCTAGACCTCTATCTATGTTTACAAAGCTTAAAACAAAAATCACCCTTCAACCTTTCTGTTCATTTTGACGACATTTAGGCGACACCTGACGAGCGAAGAATGCTGCAAAAATGTCTTATCTTGTCTTATTTGTAGGTGATTGAAGTGGACTTTCAGAAAAAAAAGTGTGGGGGGAGGGGGTGATTATCTTAGCTTTTTGTCGAGTTAAAGCCCTTGCTAGAAATCTATAGGTAAATTAGTGTATATTTATACCAAAAAAGCAATCTTGTTCTTTAAGCATTATTTAAGATGTAGCTTATTGAGTTGTATATTCTCTACTTGATTTCCAGTATTGTTGCTCTGTATTATTATTATTATTATTATTGTATTATAATGTATCATTATTTATGTTTATATTGTTGGTGAAGTTGTTATTAATATTATACAAAAAATAAAAAAGGTTTAAATGAGCTTTATAAAATAATGGACAAAAACAAAACTGATCGTTTCAGTATAAGCATTCGTTAAAAAAGCAGACATAGAAGGCATAGACAGAAGAAGACTGCTCGAAGTCAGGCTAGATAATGAAGAGCTGTCCTCTTTTGTTTATCTCTTTATTCCTATTTTTTGTTATATTGTTTTCTCTGTTTCTGTCTGCTGACGAAGGCTTTTGCCGAAACGTCCTTTCTTGTATATGTCCCTTTAATGTAGAGCTCTTTCAAACCTTTTCCTACTTTTAATTTATTTAAATATATTGCTACTTTTTTCATGAATGTCATTTGATTCCTTGTTATTGCATAATATGCCTCTATTATTGTCTTTTAATATAACTTAGGCTGTTATACTATTTTATAAACTGATAATGCTTAAAATATTGATGTGTGGGGCTACCACATTGATAATGATACTTCTATAAAAAATTAAACTACAAAGTCATGACCCATAATATCATGATAAGAAATTGATGTAATAGAAGAAATCACTTAATGGTCCTGATTTTCGCATTCTTTATTGTTATGGTTAAAAATAGAAGAAAATTTATGCGTTTCTAAGTAATGGAATGGAATACGATATAAAACGCATAGAAAATTGAAAATCCAATAGTTTTTTAATTAATGAATCATGAGGTCATTACTGGTTTAAAACACGTTATTTTGCTTAAAACTTTGAAAAGTCAGTGACCGATAACGTATTCTTCTAAACTATGTGCTCCTGGCTGTTGACGATGTTGACAAACACGCGCCATTTTGAATTGTTCAAATGGATCACATGACTCACGTGACTATTGGCGTCTTTATCCGTGTGCTGATGGCGATCCACAAACATGGCGTGTGGCTTGGTGTACACTTTAAGACTTTGTTGATTGAAAGTAAGATGTATGGTGAAAAGATGCATCTGTTGTACTACTAGTGGAACTTCGGTAATCGAAACCCTCAATAATCGGGAAAACTCAGCCAGTCGACACGAAGTCAAAGGAAAATGTACAGCAGTTGAACTCGGCAAACCCGGGTAACCGAGACGATGTTCATGCCATCCCAAAAACTAGATGATTATGAGAAATTAGCCGGTCGATAGGGTGGCAATTCTTTTTTTTTCTTGCTAGCGCATTGAATTGAATGGAATTTTATTACGGAATTTGAGGCCATTGGCGCATAGTTCAAATGTACAAACAAAATCAATCAATGTTTTATGAATAGTATAATTAACATAATAACAAGAAAACATTTAGATTTATTTACAATATTCGATCATAGCAATCATGATATTACAACAGTTTAAAAAAATAATTATCAAAATAATTTAAGAAATAAAATAAAATTAAATTAAATAAAAATAAAATAATTAGCCTGGATAAAGCAAAAAAAAAATAAATAAAAAATTAAACAATTAATAACTATTCCATTGCGTACGTTGCATATTATTATTATTATTATCGTGATTGTCCTTTTACTTTCTTTTCTTGTATCTCGTCTATAATGCTTTTGCAGTGATTGTGTAAATATTTCAATATCTCTTTTATATATATTTATGCTCTATCGATATCTGAGCGAAAAGATTATCTATTTTGATTAATTGTATTATGAGTATTAATGTATTAATTGATGAACAGATTAACGAGGACATGATACCTGCATTGACTTAATCGTCTTCGTTTCTTCGGTAAATGTTTTTTTTTAAATTATTTTCTTTCTTCCTTGCATTCTTCATCTTTTTTCCTACTCTTCTTCTTCACCAGCTACTCCTGCTACTGCTGTTTCTTCTTCTTCGTCTTCATAATAATGATACATTCACGGTGAACGCGCGCATTTCCAGCAACAGAGTATACTAATAATCATCATAATCATTAGCACCATCAAGCATAAATATCATTATCAAAACACATAATTAGTAACACAATCACCTTCATTATCATCCCTGTAATACTATTAATCATAATAATGATGCCATGCTCTTTGTGGGCTTAATCAATTATTAGTTACAGGTATATAAATATTTACTAACAAATGAACTTCAGTATCATCTTCGTTTTCTTCTTTATCATCTTCTACATTAATATCATCGTCGTCATGATCATTACAACCACAACCATCACCATCACCATCATCACCATAAAACATCTTTATCATTAGAGTAATCACCATCATTAAAGAAGCTTTACCTCGCTCAAAGATGTCATGAATTCATGTAAATCTATATAGTATGATAACTGATAATGTTTAGCCAAGTCGTAAATGATACCTTACCCACCTGCACTCTTACTCTACCGCATATCTAGTATTCTTATGTTTCAGAAACGAAAAAAAAAAAAACAACAGCATACCGAGAGCATTATAAATAACCACAAAATGTTTGATACGACATGCATGTTATGAAAAATTGTTACTTGATATCAAGATCATTCTTGCAATGTCAGGGAAAGATATAAGATATTCTGGATTTAGATTTCCCCTTTTCAAATTTATGTGTGTTATTATTTGTTGTTTATTTTAGGGTGTCATTGATCCATTTTCTATAAGATGTTCATTTTCATTTGTATTGGATAGTCTTGAATTTTCTTTTTCGTAATAGATTCTGCTAATATCTGATAGGAAAAATGCATTCGTATATTTTTCTTTTCTTGTAATTAACTTACATACTATAAATAACTCTTCATTGCGCTGGACTTCCGGCGAGGGTTGGTTTACGGTGAAGAAACAAAAGACCAATTTTCCTTCGAGGATGAATATTAGTGGCATTTGTTGTTTTTTTTTTGCTGAGGAATTTGTTGCTGTAAAGTTAAAATTTCAAGTTTTTTTTTTGTTTTATGTTTATTGGTTGTTGTATTCTATTTTTTATTTCTTTCTTTGCTGTTGTTTGTTATTGTTTTTTCAGTGTCAGTGGTTGGACATCATCTTTAGATAGTGTATAAGACTATGATTGGTCATATTTCCAGAATTTGATATTAGATAAATCAACGTGGAAGTATATCAAAATAAATGCTCAAATTCAAGATCTTTGTTAGTCCCTCAAAGAGACTAAAACTAACCTCATTCATTAGGTCACCAAAATTAGTGTATATGATATTATATAATACGATAAATAATGATATAAACATGCGCGCCAAAAGTGATACTCAATTATTCTATTCAGCTGGCATACTGAAAGAAGTAAAAGAGCAAAGAAATTACAATCAAGACGTGTTTGTTATAAAGTCGTAATATGAACTAACCTAGTGTTGGTTAAAAAAAAGTGTTCAGTTGTATTCTATGCAACACTAATTAATTTTGATTGCTCTTGACCCAAAATCTCCATTATGCAAATTGGCTAGCTGTACTTGTAAAGTGTTGTAATAGGGTCTTATTTTTACTATTAATCTAATCTCATTGATCGCCATGGGCTTGTTTAATTCTTGTTTTGAGTATTAACTAGAACGACAAGTTGTATTGGCATTGAATGCTGCTGCAGTATGTAGTTGAGCACTCAGCTGAGCACTGTACTCACTGATCAATGACTTCGCTTTGTTGATGCTAACTCTCGTGACTTTTTAATCCTCAGTACTCAACTTCATCTCTCTCTACTCTCCTTCCCTCTGTCTCCTCTCTCCTTTCTCTCTGGTAATTTCTTTTACTCTCAATATCTCTTTATTGATCTTATTAACTCTCATTCTCTCATTCTCTCTCTCTCGCTCTCTCTCTCTCTCTCTTTCTCTCTCTCTCTCTCTCTCTCCCTCTCTTTCTCTCTTGTTTAATTCCTCTTACTCACTGTTTCTTTTGATCTATTCTACTCTTTCTCTCTCAGTACTAAACTTCTTATCCTTTCATTCTCGCTCTCTTTCTTTTTTTCTCTTGAATTATTTACTCTGTCTCTGTCACTCTGTCTCCCTATCTCTCTTTATCTATATCATTATATATCTCCCTCACTTTCTTTCTATCAATCACTCTAGCTTTTTATCCCCATTTTATCTCTTCCTCTTCTTCTGTAATCCCTACCCTCTCTCGATCTCTAGCTCACTATACCCATACCTTTGTGCAAAGTACCCCTTGTTGTGAAATCCATATGATGAAAGCAATGCTTCGTTAATTATTAACGATGTCAGACTGGTCATACTGTAGACTTAGACAAAACCCACTAGGTACATCATGGGCAGTTGAATATCAAATGAGTAGCTAGTATGTTGTTTATTGTTTTTATTCTTATGCTACCTGTTATATAATACAGCAGAACAGAAACAAATCAAACCAAAGCAACAAAGAAAAGAACAAAAAAAAAAAAAAACAACAAAAAAAACCAACAACACCAAATTAGTGTTGCAAAAGAATAATTAATTCATAATTATATTGACAAGTAAAATAATTATATGATATTCTTTAAGAAATAGCTTTTAATCGATAAGTAGATGGATAACTATATCAATTGATAACAAAGAGAGTAATTAATTATGAATTAGTTGATTGATGATCAAATAAGTACACAAATACACACTTTGGATGCGAACAAAATCAATTCTTCTTGTTATGGTTGGTATTATGAGTTATTAATTATTATTTTATTTATTTATATAAAGTGATTGCATATTGTATTTTATTATATTTATTGAAGTAATTAATTGTGATGATTAATTTTGCAACAATAAGAATTAGGACATATCATTATTGTTTAACTTTTATACTAAAACCTCCATTTAATGACAAAGTGTAGTTACTGAAACGAATGACATTATTATGTAGATGTATATTAAATACGATTCAGTTAGCCTCAAGGGAAGGAAACCAATATTTAATTTACTGACGATGCTTTATGGGGTTACTAGAGTGATGAGAGAAATACAGGGATGAGAGAGAAGGAAAGAGAAATGGAGAGAGAAGGTGAGAGAAGGAGAGAGTAAGAGAAAGAGAGAGACAGAGAGGGAGAGAGAGAAGGAGAGAGAGCGAAGGAGTGTGGGAGAGAAAGACAGAGAGAGAGAAAGAGAGAGGGAAAGAAGGAGAGAGAGAAATATAGTGAGTGAGAGATTAATAGAGCGAGTAAGACAAAAGACCAATAGACGAAGGAGAGACATACAATGATATATGATGAGATAGAGAGAGTTAGAGAAAGAGAGTGAGTGAGAGATAAAGAAAGACAGAGAGAGTGAGTGTGTGTGAGCTACATAAATTAATAGAGGGAGCAATAAAGAAACCAAATAGAGGGGAGGGGGAGACAGATACTCAAGGATAAATAATGAGATAGATAGATATTGTTAGATAGGAAGAAATAATTACAGAAAGAGAGAGAGAGAGAAAAAAAAATGAGTGAGAGAAATGGAACGGCTGGTAGGTAGGTTGAGAGAGAGAGAGAGGGGGGGGGGGAAGAGATTGAGACGGTATGAGTGCGAGAGGGATGGAGATAGATAGATAGATAGAGAGAGAACGAAAGATTGAGAGTGTTAATTATGTAGGTTTATGATAACTAGGTAGTAGATTGATCGATATATACATAGATAGATAGATAGATAGATAGATAGATAGATTGATAGATGGATCAAGAGAAATAGAGAGAGAGAAAGAAGGCTTGCTGCAATAGTCATGGGGCATTGCTGTGAGTGAATTTGCTGAGTGTGTTTATATGAAACTCTGCAATTATAGTGATGGGTGTATCGTGTCGATTGATTGCAAGGACGAATAGTATTGGGTAAATGGATGGATGGTAGGCCTTGGCATTACCCGACATTTAATGGAATCGAGTACAACCGACCCATATAATTTGGTCTCGAATACAGTCGGACCGACCCGATCCGTATCATGATGACGTCACAGCTTTTGGGAATATCAAACATCCCGTGGGTGGTCTTCTCGATCCAAAATAGTGAGAAGAGGCTGCATTGGCCGACTCGACCCGACCCGAATGAAATGTGCGTGTGCTCGAATACAGGTCGACCCGAATGAAATACTCGAATGACCCGTATTCGAATCCAAATACCCGCCCGGGCTTAATGGATGGATGGATAGGTGGTAGAATGAATATGCAGCTGTATAGATTGGAAGGTAAATATCATGTGGATTGATGTATTTGTGGATGAATGAATGGATAGGTGGATAGATGGGTGGATAGATGGGTGGATAGATGGATAGGTGGATAGATGGGTGGATAGATGGATGGATAGATGGATAGGTGGATAAAAGGATGAATAGATGGATAGGTGGATAGATGGGTGGATATATTAATTGATAGATTATAGGTGGATAGATAGGTGGATATATGAATATTATGTGAATGCGTGGATGGACTGGTTAAATGGATGAATATACTATGATAGATGGATGATTGATTAAGAAAAAAAAAAACATGTGGCTAGATGAATGCTGCTGAATTTGTGGATGGATGGATAGATGAATGCGTGGATAGCTGTATGGATCGGAGCAGTCTATGAAAGTATGCACAGGGTACTAATTCTCCCTCTTCTGCAAACATAATATGGCCATGTTCTTTTTATGATGGAATCAGTATTTGCATTGGAAGGAAGTTGCTTTATGGCTTATGTATTTGTTATATTATATATTATGTGATATGTGCATAATGTATATTAGTGTGTATGTATGAGTGTGTATGTATGAGTTAGTATATTATATTATGTCTTTTTAGTATATTATGTATGCTTCTGATTGTGTATCATGTGTATGCCCTAATATTGTGTGTGCGTATGCCTTTTGTAAACAGTTCTATCTGAGTGGCATAGTGGATCGAGGAGCTCTTTCATTTTGGCAAGGCGATTCAGTGTCGAGGGTCGTTGGTTCGAGCCCCGTTCTAACTGTATTTTTTCATTATTTTCTCCCCTTCTTTCGCTTCTATATTGTGTATTCTGAGGTTTTCTTAATAATTCTTTCTCTCTTAGTATGCCTTTTGTATACGTATGTATGTGATATTACATATATGCGTCGATTCTTGGGTATGTATAATTATTATTATTATGTATAAGTCTATGCACATAAATATGAATTGTATGTGTATATCAGCATATCAGTTGTGTGAGTAATTGTGGAATAACTTTCCACATTAACCGTGAGAGCTAGAATTAGTTGTTGATTTTTATGTTTCGTTTTTTTTTTTCAATTTTTTATTTTGTATAATTTGATATGCTTGATAATAATCCATGTGTGGTGCTGTATATTTTTGTCTTGTATTTTCTTTAGAGTCAGTTATTATGATATCTAGCCTACCTGAATTTAATTAACAGCCTCATTATAATCAGAGAAGGTAGATAATATAAAGATAGGAAGATGAGTATACTGGGTGAGTCTGTGTGTGTGAAAGAACGTTTGAGTGTGTTGTAAAAAATATATATGTGTGTGAGGAAGGATGTGTGTTTGTGTGAGAGAGAGAGAGAGAGAGATACATAGAGAGAGAGAGAGTAAGAGAAGTAGGAGGATGTGAGGTAGAAAAAGATGGATAAGAAATGTGTGGAGACAACTAGGAATTAAAGTAACCTGGCTTATACTATCTACAGCTCATCGTTCTCATTACTCATTAATACGTTATTATACCGCTTATTAGATTATTTATCTTCCACTCGATAATGATGACTTCTTAAGTTTATATTCGTAATATAAGCGTTATATTCGAAGAATTTCTTTTAGACACTTTTATGTTATACATTTATGATTATTAATGTAACAATATTTTATATAAATTAAATTATATTTTACCAACAAAAAAAGCAAAAAAAAAAAAAACAATAACAAACAAACAAATCGTTAAGCAACACAAAACAAGATAAAACGTCAGCAACAAATAAAACCACAATAGCATCACCTACAAATAAAAGTACATTGTTTTATTTATTAACACACAAAATAAATCCAAGCAAAAAGTTCAATTATTCATTCTCAAAAACCATGTAAAGGTGTTTTGTGGAATGAAATAATATAGAAGAATAAACAAGGTATAAGTATATTATAGAAGCAATAACTTAGAGTTGATGCTAATGACAATAAAAGAAATAACAAGAGCATAAATAAACTAAATCATTTACGACGTTTTCTTTTTCAATCTGTTATCATCATCTTCCCTTACAATCATGCCTCTCAAAACTAGCTTTATAATGCGCTATGAATAGCACCAATGCTACAATTAATATTGATACTAAATTGACCAAAATAACCTGATGTTTGATGCAGTAAACAATTCAAATTAGCAATCCTCCCCATCCCTCCAAGTAATAGAAATAAAAGCAATCTAAACATTCTCAACATTTTATACTATGCCCTTCTTTACAGCCCCGTATTTATTATTTTTTAAATAATAAAGTGTGAATGAAAAATGAAGTAAAATCATGTCGTAACTTATATTAATATGAAACCAATTATGTTATGTTAATGAACTAATTAAACCGAAACAACAATTAAAACGGAACAAACTAAAAAAAGTTCACACTTTATTCCTTATATTCCAACCCATTTTTTATCATCTCCTCTACAAAGCCGCATCTCTTAAATGATAAAGAGTGAATAAAATATATAATAAAATCATGTTACTATACCAAGGGTGCCAACTGCCGTGAATGTTTTGGGATATTTTGAATTCCAAGCCCCAAATTCCAAGCCCCAAGTTCCTAAAAAGACTGAATTTTGAAGATGGTAGGTAAATAGCGTTAAACTATATAATTATATTATATTGCTTACCAAAATTATTATATTATACAGTATAGCATCCACTTTTATCATTCAGAAAACTGAAAAATTTTTTTTTTTTTTTTTTTTCTTAGCAATGCTTTTTGTTTCAACAAAACAGGTAAACGTCTTTACTAGTATATTTTTTAGAGAAATTATTCGCCTTATTGTTATTTTTATCACTTTGAAAGGCAACTACGTATTACTATATTTTATCAGTCGACTGGTGTATCTTCATTTATCATTACTACTGTGGTTGCATCCATAATTATTATTACGCCCAAAATCCCTTACTTTGATGACATCGATCGTTGATTTTTTTGTTTGAGTGGTTGGTAGTCCTGAACTTAAAGTTTAATATAATGAAACCAATAGTGTGATATAATCATTGATACTGAACGGTTCTATTGATTAGGCTAATCAATCGATGTTCCCATATCGACTCACTTGATTATAATTAGTATGACTCAATTAAACACGATTGAATCACAGATATCTACTTTTCTGGCTATTTAAAGATTCGCTCTATAGTTTGAATACACAATTAAATGTGTGTGTGTGTGTGTGTGTATTTGTAAGTTTGATGTTTTAAACACATTTGGTAACGCACATAATGTTTAGTTTGGTCTGTGTGATTAAAAAAAAATTATAGTTATATTTTTTAGTATTTATGACTGTGGTCAATGAAATGGAAGTGAGTTGTGATTTAAAACAGAATTCATACTCTTTGTATGCTTTTGTTTATTTTTTTATTTATCTATATATCATTCTATTAATTTATTGTATATACAGAGAAGAGAGGGAGACATAAGAGAGGAAGAGGTAAGAGATAAATGGAAGAGAGAGCGAGTGAGAAGAGAGAGAAAGAAAGAAAGAAAGAAAGAAATAGAGAAGAGAGAGAGAGGTAAAGAAAGAAAGAAATAGATAGAGGAAGAGAGAGATAGATAGAGAGTGAGCGAGATATGGAGAGAGAGAGAGAGAGAGAGAGAGAGAGAGAGAGAGGTGGTGGAAATTAGTTGAGATAGGTATAATAGTATAATAAGAGGCAAATGGGACAGTACAGTAGAGAGATTGAGATAATGAAGATCAATCGGATAGATGATGATAGATTTATACAGATGAGAATGAGTGCATTATAATATACTAGCATTCGATTTCAGTTAGGCCGATTGTGTGATGCCATCACCACCATAGCCATAGGTGTCATGTGTTTTAATCAATCTGAGTGGATTCCGTTGTGGATGAGTAGATCAGGTCACATAGATAAACATTCTCGTTGAGTTCATTGTGTTTAGTGGTATTGTCCAAAATGTCACCTTCCTACCTTTAAGTGCTAGTAATGCTGTCATCCATTTTTATAGCTTTCTTTTTTTCTTGATTTTTTTGTTGCTGCCGTTTTGTTATAAAATAACATTTGATCATAGATTGGTCTTGTCAGTTACCTGTTGGTTTAGCAATAAACGTTAAAAAAAAAACATAATTTAAAATGAATGCGCATAGTTGAGATCATCGTGTTTTTTGTTTTTTTCTCTCTCCCTCTATCCCCGCGTGCTGCCTATGCTGTTAGATTTTTTTTCTCTAGTGCCTTATTATTTGCGTGTTGGTTTTTGTTGTTTAGATCTACGTTAAATTTGGTCCAAGATAGGTCTAGCCCGGTACCTGTAGATTTAGCAATAAACGTAAAAAAAAAAAATAATCAAAATTTGAAATATATGCACCTAGATCTAGTTGAGTGGTTTCGTTCAAATTGTCACTTCCCTAATTTTGCTATCATTCTTTTTCTTAACTTTCTTTTTCTTGCTATGTTTGTTTTATGATGATGATTGTTATATTATAACGTTAAATTAATTGATAAAATGTTCTTTTCTGGTACTCTTAGCAACAAATGTAAAAAAACAATCAGGATTTATCATTTCAACAGATATTTAAGATCATTCATTGTGTTAAGAGGATTTGTCCAAATTGTCACCTCGCTTTAATTTGTCACTACTTTTTAATCAACTGCTGTATTTTTTTTTGTTTGTTTTTGTTTTTGTTTTATTCTTGTATTACCATTGTTTTGAGTTTTTTTATGCCCGATTTTCTTTTTCATCAATGACTGCAAATTTAGTAGGAAACTTAAAAAAAAACAACCTATGATATTATGAGATTTTATCATTTCAACAGTCTTGTTGAGTTCATTGAGTTTAGTAGTTTTGATCAAAATCTCGTTTTCCTGTATTTGTGTGCCACTACTACTGTGTTCTAATACTTTATATTATTTGTTTATTTAAGTGTTGTTTGTTGTTATTTTGCTCTACCAATATAAATGATGGAGTGCTCTTGCACAATAACTATTAATCTAACATTGTTCTTTTTAATTCTTCGCCTGCTTTCTGTTTATTCTGCTGTTATTTTTTTGTCAGCTTGTTGTGTTGTGTTTTTTGGTGGAGAAGAGGATGGGAGTGTTTGAGGGGGAGGATTAGAAGTTATAGAAGAGTATCATTTTGTACTTTTTTTAAATTTTGCATCTTGTTGTTTACTTGTCATTATCCCATACTCAAAGAATAGTACTTTGACAAAAATCTAGTAAATTGTTAAATTTGAGTGAGTACATTCAAGAGTACTCACATAATATTGTATTCCAACTAGATTCTGGACTCTAGATCTTCTCTATTCATTACTCCAATGTCGGATGAATGAAAGAATGAGCCAGTTGGCTTGAAATGGCTACCCCGGGGTATCACGCATCACACAGCTGATGGCACAGTAACATGGGGAAATTTAACTGCTCTCACACACGCATTTTAGACTCAAGTATGTGCTCATAGTAAAGCTAGACATCTGGTAACTTGTTTGGTGTAATTAAAATTGCACTATACATCTCTTGAGAAAAAAAAATCAGCAACAAGGCAAACATCAAAACAAAAAAAAACAAAAACAAAAAAAAGTAAAAACAGAAAAACAGAACCTCAAAACAAAGCACACCAATAACAAACAAAATGATACAAAACAAAACAAATACTAAAATAACCCCCCCCCCCATTCCCGCACACAGAAAACAAGCAAGTTTTTGGTCGCTTGGACCAAGTTTAACGATGGTTACTTTCGATTCTTACTATAAGACAATTAACAAGTTATCGAAAAGCAAACAAGTTTCCAGTTTCAGCGTGACCAAGGCTTTGGAATGATTGAATGACTAGATGGAATGCTTTTAGAGGATTAGAGATTAGAAAGAATGATATGAATAAATAAGGGAAAAGAAAAAAAAAACCACGAGATTAAAATCTCACTAATGTAGAAGTAAAAAGGGTTTAAATTACGGTACTGTCTTGGCCTAGTATAAATGCACACAAGTATCATCTAGTTAAGCGAATCAATGCAATACTCAATACTCAATACAGAAATGAACGAAATATTTTCCCCTTCAAGATTTCAACTCTTTCAACCTACCGCAAAAAAATAACGCGATACTGCTTATATCACGACTGCCAATATGTTCATTCTTTGTTGAGATTGGTTGAAAGAGGAAACATTACATAAAATATCATTATCCAAGCGATAGAAGAAAAGGAAACTGACACTCTTTTATAGATCAACTTAAGGTCATATTATTATGTTGGCATATGAATTATAAATAGTCTTAACATGGATTCTGCAATTAAGAACTGGATATAGAACAGAATGTCCTTCTATAGTTAAAACTACCGTTACTAGATAGAAATATATTATACAGCATTAATATATAATTTATTATATAGCGGAACCTCAGTTGTTGGGACTTTGAAATCTGATAACGCTCTTGGCAACCAATTGCTCTAAAATATCATAATTTGGTTTAACCTCACTAATCGGGAAACGTAAGTAATAGGGATGATGCCCTTATTCACCAATGCGTACCTATTTAGGATGTTCTTCTGTATAACGTTTATTATTTGAAATATGCATTGAATCATTGAGCTTAAAGTCATGTTGTTTAATTTTTCTTCTTCGAAATATTGATAGGCATAGTGTTTTTGAGATTTGAATTTCATTGAGGTTCCCAATTCCATTATTTTTTTTTTAGCAATGCATTGAAAGGGTCATATGCTTGATATTTTTAAATTATTTATTATGGAGATGCATTTTACTGGTGCTGTTGTCGTTGTTGTTGATGATGGTGTTATTGCTGTGGATGTTGCTGTTGCCGTTGTGTGGTCTATTCACCATTCCACGTGTATGTGTTTACACGTGAGTGGGCCCTTTATTGTAATGGTATTGCCAGAATCGACCTGTAGGGACTATCGATTGTGTGCTTCTATCATGGAGAGGATGGATGGATGGATAGATGGAAGGAGATGAATGAGGAGAAGACAGGTATGAATGAAAGAATGGATGGAGAGGTGGATGGTTTAATGGATGGATTGAAAAAGTAGATTGAAGGGATGGATGAATAAGAGAGGTGGATTGAAGGAATGGGTTGATGGATACATGACTGGATAGAGGGAGTTGATGGAATGATGGATGATAGAAGTGGATTGATAAATGGAAGAAAAGAGGTAGATGGAGGGAAGGATGTGTGAATGAGGTAGATAAATGAAAGAGGTGGATGAATGGAAGGACGGATGGGATAGATTAAAGAAGTGAATGGTGGGATGGATGGATGTGGGTTGTGCGGGTGAGGAGATGGATATTCTTCTTTCAATAAACCAACTGACTCAACAAGTTGAGTGTTACTGTTGGCGCGCATGGTCAAGTTATTTATTTTGTTTATGGTAATCCTATCAATGAAGTTAACTTAAGAGCATTTTTGAATGATTCAGTAGTGCTTAACACTTTAGTTGCCTCTGTTAGGGCATTCCATAATCGGATAGCACTAGGGTAAATAGAGTTTAGATGACTATCTACATTAGATATTGGTAGTTTAAAATGTTGGGACCAGACTGACGGGTCCAAATAGTATGAGATTTAGTCTGACATTGAGTTTCTATTGGATGAAGGGAAGGAAAGATGATTAAATGGGATTATGGCAATATGTAAGACAGGTGGATGGGTTAATGAAGTTATAGATGAATTTGTGAAGGTATCAAAGAGTGGGAAGTGGTTGGTTTGAAAGAAGATGAAGAAGATGAAAATATTAATATGGTGAACTAAGGATTGATGCATGAATGAATGAATGAAGGAGGAGATGGATGATGGATTAATTAACAGAGAGAAGAGAAAGTGTGAATAATTGTCGTGGTGTAGGTTTGGGTTTGATGGATAGAAGGATATAATAGTATATGGAAAGAACTCTTCAAACCGCTGCCATATGCCTTAATTTGTACCCCAATATTAAATTGTACCTCAATCGAATCTATTCTTTCCAATTCCACAAACTAACGAAACAAAACAAAAACAAGCAAAAAAAAAATAAATAAATAAAAAATAAAACGGCTACAAAAGACAACGAAGACTTGTGCATAATAGCCCATACCTTGCTAAGGTTAATTTTCGCCTTTAGGTTGCTCATCATCATCTGGCTATCTTTATAACATTTTGTCGTTATCTTTTTATTCAATCTGTCTCTGTCTTTTTGTCCATGTTTCTCTCTCTATCTCTTTCTCTCTCTCTCTATCTCTCTCTTCCTCTTTCTTTTTCTTTCTCTCTCTCTATGTCTCTCAACTATGTCTTCTTCCTTCTTTCTTTTTTAATCATCTCTATTTTTCTTTTGCTCTGTCTGTCTTTTTGTCTCTGTCTCTCTTCTTCTCTTTCTCTCGTTCTTTCTTTCCCTTTCTCTTACCATCTTCTTTCTCCATCCTATTTCTCCCTGGCTTTAGTCTTTTCTACAATTTCTATCATTGTCTGTATATCTGTTTTGCTTCTTCTTCTTCTTCTTCTTCTTCTTCTTCTTCTTCATCTTCTTCTTCTCTCTCTCTCTCTCTCGATCTCTGTAACCAAGCGTGGTATGCCGAAGGCAGGACCATGAAATATTCAACACTCTTAGTCAAATCTACGCTTGCCTATTTTTACCAAAACGATAGTTGGTCTATCCTTTGCAAATGATGTACCTGTAATTTCGATAATTTTGACCATAAATGTATGCAATACAGAAATAATAATAGACGTCTATAAAGATATTTCAAGGTTAAATAATAAATATAGACTAGGATAACGAATATTTAAAGGATTCTCATTTCGGTTTCACATTGAACCTACTTCCAGGAAATATCTTTGGTTGAAGAATAATATGAAAAAAGGTATCCATTATAAATTTATAGGATGTAATAGACAAAGAAGAGGAACGTTGGGCAGAGAAAACATTTTGCTTGCTCTAGACGTCTATATTTCGTTTATATCTAATGCGTTTTTGTTTGGAGTGGTGTTTAGGGCGTGGGTGGGGGAAGAGATTGTGATGACGGTCCCACCGCGTATATTTTACAAAGAACTAATCACTTTTTGAAAATAAATATCTGTTTTATCATATCATCGACTCAGAATACACTTTTTTCATGTCCACTACTATTACTACCCATTATTAGGAAAAAAAGAATTTTAAGCTTATGAACGTTACTATAAGAAAGTGGACATTGAACAAACTGAATGTTGTATGCAGCACTCTTATTATCATTTATAGTAATATTTAAATGGTATGATTGATATATGACATTACATCAGTATTCTTCATTAAGTACAGTCATGGTTGATCTATTAATATGCATATGCATAGAGTGGACTTAGAATGATAAGAATTGATTTCTCAAGCCATCTAACATTATAAAAGTGAAATAATAACTAGATACAAAGCACGTCATCAATCTGTAAACTTGACAAGATTGAGTTAGTGCTTTTTGTATCAATATGTGGAGTATTTTGAGGGCGATTTACTAGAATCTAGTTTAGTTCCAGTAACTATTTCTGCGAGACTTCTTTACATAGTCTGCAAGATGCTCTGTCTCTTGTCTTAACGGGTCGTTGCTCCTAGGAGAATTACATGGGTTAAATATTTGATTGCATTTGTGCTAAGATTTACCAATCTATCACGGGAAGTCGCTGAGTTATCGTCACGTGATCCAATCGACAGTCTTTGATTGGCTGTCACCTTATTATCCTATAGAAAGATTTGAATTGCGTAATGCGTCGTTAGTAGATTAGATTGTAATTATTGCACGATGTTTAAGTCACTATAGTTAGTAGTTGTCCGATTTAAGAAAACAATAAGTGAGGTATAATTTGGGATAACTTTTAATATGAATATACCATCAGCAACGATGGCCGCACATAGGTAAATAATATGAAAAAGGAAAAAAAAAGATACAGTTAATATTATAAAGTTATATATTAAACTGCATATTATATTAAAATAATACATGATATTCTACATAATGTCTTCTTGTCCATGACAAATCGAGAAATCCGGGTAATCGGGTGATTTCCAATTCATGAATGATCCCATATAGCGAGGTTTCACTGCAGAGTCGAATACTTTTACAGCACTTGGCTGGATAACTCCCCCCACACCCATCCCACCTCTCCTCCTCCCAAGACAAGAGAACTCCAGTATGATAATATAATATGTGATTCTGTCGACTGAAGCAGATCAATGTCTTCTTCTTCTTCAATCTATATTGAAAGGTCAACTGACTCAACTAGTTGAGTATTACTGTTCACGCGCCTTATCAGTATCAGTATGTCTGATACAATTGTTGGTGGATTTTCGTCATATAAGACTATGCAATTCTGACTTTGTTATCTCCGATGATACTTGCGCAAATAGGACACAATATTGATTCATTGAAATCACCTGGCTGTCTCTTTTCTATCAGGATATATCTACTGTGTTTCCTCTTTACCTTTTTTGTTCTTGTTTCTCTCTCTCTCTCTCTCTCTCTCT
>JAUEKR010427936.1:0-12419 GCA_031762895.1 Corambe burchi
CCTGCTGTCTCACAAAATCCGGACGGTTACAGAAATCCGGATTTCCGGATTTATCCGGAAATTTGGCACCTCTGATATATATGTTTTGTTTTCTTATTTCTCATTCTACAGATGCTATTCCTATCTTAAGCTTAAATAAGTAAATTACCTGCTTGATTCTGTTTGGCAGCATCCAGCTCTTTTAAGTCTTTAAAAAAAAAAGAAAGAAACAGAATGTATGATAATGATATAAATTGAAGGGTTTATTGACTTGTTACTTGTTAAGTAATTGCTTTTATCTTATGCCAAAAATATAAGTAATTTAAAAGAACAACCAATTAATATAGAAGTGCTTCCTCTGTAGACCACAAAATCATAATTATTTGCTGGATCAGTAAAACAAGCGTTTAACAATAGCTCTATCCTTTAAATAGCAAAATGGAGATAATGTATTGAATATTCAAGTTTATTGAAATAAATCCAAAAGAAGACTTACTTTTGTCAACGGCAGGCAACATATTCACCAAGCGCACATTGTGCGAGATCATAGATGACAAATCTGTCTTCAAAGTTGAGTCTTCCATCTGCAAAATGATTAAAAATCAATAATAAAGAATAAATCAATATAATATAAATATGAGAATATGACCCTCTTCTATTTTTCTCCAAAGTCATCCTCTATATACAATTTTTATTTACCTTCAAGAAGAATACAAAACATATAGTCCACAAGTTATTGACTGAGTATGGGAAGTAGAAACAAATTCATCGAGGTTAAAAGATGATAGCTTTATATATCAGTTTCATAAATTAAAGAAACAATTTCCAAATGTCTTACCAGGTGAGCTGAAGTCAAATCTGTGAGGTAGCACACTTGAAGTTTGTTGAGCTGGGCCTCAGCCGTATCTTTGCAATTTTTGTCTATATGGTGAGCATTAGATTTCATTTTAACAATCTGTAAAAGAAAATGTATTTCCCCTATTACAAATGAAAAGGTACATCAAGAACAAGAATAAAACATTAAAAGAAAAATGATTACCAAATACATACATATGATTGTACAACTACTAGTGAACAAAGCATAAAATCTAAATTATAGAAACATAAAGCCATCATTCAGTCTGCAGGTAATACAGTCGATTACGCTTATAGGCATGTCATTGGGGAACAAGAAAAAGGGTTGCTACAACCGTCATATTTAGAATTGGGACACAGAGACGGTTCCACCAAAAAAGGGCTGCAACATCAGAGTTTGCTACAAGCGAAGTCGAATGTAATCATGTTACCCCCCTCCTCTACTCATCACACTTGCTTTATCATTGGTAATATCTAGATTAATAAAATAGAGATAGAGAAAAAGAAAGGGTAAAAAAGAAGACATACAAAACCCAATAAATCAACTCACGTCTTCCTCTTTCATGTCACTAAAGCTCAATGGGGGATCCTGTTCAAAACGCTCACTCATGGCAGACAGTGCATCCCTGGCCCTATATAAAGGATATGAAATATTTTTGACATAGTCATAATAATATAATCACAAATGTGTACAATCCAGCAACATCTCCAATACTAAAATTAATAAAACAAAATGGGGAAAAAAACCCCACAGAATTAATTATAAACACTACATACATATAAAAGTAAAATAAATAAATAAATGAGGGATAAGAGATAACAATGAAGGTGGTTAAGTTAAAACATACAGCAGTAGTTTATTATATTATACACAGTATATTACAAGCTTGAGTATGAAAAGGCATAAAAATCTATTAGAGCACACATGTAAATATGCTACAAATAACTATACTTTGTTTCTTTTAAGAATCTTGGCTGGAGGTGAGGTAGAATTGAATTTCCCAATTTAAAAAAAATCAATGCCTATTATCAAACCATGCGCAGAGAAATCCACCACAGGCAGTTTTTATTTTTCAAATAAATTTAAAAAAACCCTGAAAACATCTGATTCAATTAAGTATTAGTTTATAAGACTGCGGCAGAGTATAGATATAAATACTATAATATTATTGCTTTTAATTATCAAAAAATAACTGCATTAATTTAAAATTTTGAAACAGTTTAATTCTACATAACATTTATCTTTAGGTAATATCTTATAAAGATAGCAATTTAAAATGTCTAGATCCCAACTTGCATTGAATGAACCAAAAAAAAAAAATCATTCAGAAATCAACCAGACAACCATGACAGAACAAATCATACATACTTCATTATCTCCTCTTCAAGCTTCCGGACATAATTTTGTAAGCATGGCAATTGTGGAGTGTGAAAAAGCTTTCTCTTAAGTTGATTCTCAATGGAATTACTATCGTCAAACTGAAAATATAGAAAATTTAAAATTATTTTTCATGGACCATCAGCCAGGGCTGCCAATCTCTTAAAATCCAAGAATCCGTGCTCTACAAAACTTAGTGATTTTGGGTAAAAATTAAGTATACATCTACAGCAGCAGAAAATGATGATGAGTCTGCAGAATGATAAATAGTATTAGTCACATTTGCCTGTTCTTATGATACAAAAATACTAATAAAGTGAATAATTATATCCCAAATTATGTTAAAAAAGATATTTGTCAGTGCAATTGCAACTGTAACTTTAATTTTTTTTAAAGAAACCAAAAACAAATGGATGGTATATACAATTGTAAATAATTTTGGGAAGTAATACAAATGGTTTAATGCTATTTGTCTACCATCTCCTCCAAAATTCAGGGCTTACGGAAATTTTTCAAGGATTTCTGGAATTTGGGTCTTAAATGCAAAATATCCCTAAATTTATGGGTAGTTGGCAGCCCTGCATCAACGTAAACACAAAAATGCAATGACGATTTGTATTATTATTTATTTAAACGTGACCTCATACATTAAAATAAAATACATTATATTGCCTTATCCACAAACATATAAACAGAAATTAAATGTCATATGTGAACTATATCCCATGGCGGTCAGAGATTTTCAGTCTACATTGCTGGTGCCAATGACAATAGCCCTCTAAATCTACCATGCTAAATATCTATAGGCCTGATAGACATGCTAGGGTAGATTATGCGATGGATTTCTACAACGAAAACCTGCCATGTAGTCACAAAGAACAGAGATACATTGATTTACATCTTCTAAGTAAGTAAAATTTAGGCTTAGACACTTGTTAAAATTTGAACAAGAGAGTAGCAACTTAATTTAATAATCCATCTAGACTCACTGTTATTTTGAATTGACTTACGCGTAAACGCCACACTTGAGCAGCAAAACAAAATTTGAATTGATTGAACAGTACAATTGCGCCAGTTTTCAATATTGCCCACATACTGATAAACCAAAAACAAAGAGCAACCTCCAGTTACTTTGAAACTTTGACTCAGTATCTAAATCCATGGTTATCAAATATGAAACTGCTTGATCTTATATGTACATCCTACATGATTATAAAACAATTGATAACTAAACTTATGAAATCTTGCTAGGATGATTTGTAACGAATAGAAAAAGTCACAAAGTGAAAAAAAAACAACTACCTCTTTCATAACAACTGGTTTACTAGTCATAGAGCCAACTTTCTTTAAATCCAAAAGATCTAAAATCTTAGGCAGCTTCACATCACTTGCGTTCTGAAATGAAAGTGAATTGTTTGATAAAATATAAATGTGTGTGTGTGTAAAGAGAAGTGAAATTATTTTAAAATAATTTAATAGAAAGTATCAACAGTTACAAATTACAAATCGCACAAACATGCAGTTTTATCAACACAAAATTTATACATATAAAGAATCACCAAGATTAATTTCAAAGAAATACAAATAAGTGAAGCAAACCAAAACAATAGTGTTTAACTGATACAATGAAATGACACTTGTAAAATTAAAATGAAGAGGGGGAAATATTGCAATTTAATTAAAAAGAAAAAGATTAAGATTACAGACTTAAAAATGACTATTATAAACTTCAAAATTGAGTGAAACAAAAAGTAGACACAAATAGTGCAATGTCTCTAGTAGCAATAAAAAAAATGGCTTAATACAACAAAAACAAAGCAAAATAACCATAAATTACTAAGAGCATATAAATGAATCTAATCTATATAAATAAGACTGGTGAGGTCAATATGATACAGCTATCTCCTCTATTGATACTGGACCTATTTAAATGTGGTATTCACCTAAATTCATCACAAAAAAATACCCATATAAGTATTTAAGCAATGTGTTCAATAAGTCTAGACTATTATTATCATTAAGAATCTTTTGTTTTTGTTGATACTGGTTCGAATGAAATGCGATTTTCTTCAAAATTCATCCTAAAAAATATACCATGCAGTGGGCTAATATGATTTCATCTTTCATTGATAGATATATAATGCGTAACAGACCATCCTTTAAAAAAACCCATTGCAATTGTACAGCTAAACATGTCTTACGCAAGAAGAAAATGTAGAATCGAACCGTTCGTTTAATGGGTACCTATTCAGATAGTTTTTAAAATAAAAAAATTAATGTCATTACATTTGTTGAATCAGAAGAGTTCTCAAGAGTCTTTTCTTGAACATCATCCTCAAAGAAATCTCCATCCAGGTAACTTATAACCGCTATATAGTGATGATAAAGAAAAACAAAACAAAATTATTAAAAACAATGCCAAGAATAATAAGCTTGCCCACTAATTCACAGCATGGGATAAAAAAAAAAGCTGTGAACCCCTTTATATTCAATTCACACATATAACATTACTCTACACTAGAAACATGGCAAAATAAAAGCAAATCAAAATTAAAAGTTTTATTTTTTCATAGCAATTCAAACATATCATAGTCATAGCATTAACTATATTTTTTAAATACACATATGAATTCTTTCACTTACACACAAATAGATCAATTGAGTACTCAGTCTTCAATAGAATTTAAAATTAAAATGTTTAAAAAAAATATTATCTGCATAGAACAATGTCTACTTCCCTTAAAACACAGAACTGATTCATTATAAAAAACATAATCACACATATATGTGCAACTACATTGTTTCTCAAGCCATTCTTAAAAAAAGGTGAACAGTAGACTACTCTTATAACAAACTCGGTTGTAGTTATATCCCGATGTTACAACCCTTTTTATATGCAACAGCCCCCATACTTTAAATACAACGGATATAGCAAATTTTAGAGGTAGGTATTTTCTTTCTCTCATTCCTCAATGACACCGCTACAAGTGCAATCAACTGTAATAGCAACAAATAATATACAACTCACAGTCTTCGACGGCTAAATGTGGCATCGCTTCATCAATCAACAGACATGTATCTTCTGTACCATCGTCAAGAATGGAATGATCGGGGTCGTCCAAGAAAGGCAACCTCTTCTTCGATGACAATGGCCCCAAGCTGCTTAGCTGACTGTCAAATCCTTCAGCTGTCTCTAATCTTGGAGACAGCTTTGACATGTGTGATGAATCATGAGTTTGTGGCTCTGATGGGCACATTTCCATGGAGGGACTCTTCAGTGATTCTGGTTTCGGAGAAATACTTAGTGAATGAGAATTGTTTTCTTCTTTGCGTTTGTTAAATGACCGATATGGAGAACAGTAAGAAGTAAAAGAGACAACTTCCATAACATCTCCTTCTTTATTTGAATGACGAAGAGTCTTTTCAGATACAAAACCATCTACGTTTTCTGTCACAAGTTGGGCTCCATCTAACTTGGATGCCGACAATTCATTATTTTCTTCGATGTCTTCTTTCTCCTTTTCCAACTCATCAGCCTCTATAAAATGATGTGATACATTGTTTAAAGAAACATTTTCCTTTTCAACAATTGATTGCCTTCCAGAAAGAGGAGCGTCAATTGCACCAATATCTCCAGTAACCTCTATCATACTTTCAACAGACAATTTTGTTCTGTCACAAGTCGTACCATTCTCTGGTTGGGGCATTGAAGCAGATTCTTGCCCACTTGAAAAAAGAGGGAATTCGGATTTAGAGAAAATACTAACTTTCCTTGGGGGAGAGCATAGATCCATCACATTTTCTGTAATATCCATTGAAGCACCTGTAAAGAACTTAGTTCTCTCTCGGTCAACGCCACTAGAAGTGTCTGGGTCACATACATTAGGAGCTGAATTGTTCATGTCCATATCATATTCTTTTTGTTGTGAAGAACCAGCTGCAATTTTGTTACTAACATCATTTGAATTTAAATTCTCAGTGAATTCCATCGAAAAGCTTGTGAATTTTGTTCGACCACTGTCATTTATATTGCTCTCATTTATTCTAAGTGAAGTGTTACCAATCAAAGCAGGAATATCTCCATTCACATTGTTATTCCCCATCACGTCTGCATTGACAATATGATATTCATCATGATGAAGAGAGCCATTGCCATTCTTTTCAACACCAGATACTTGATGAGCACTAACTTCATGACTCACCTCTGGAGGCAGGATAGGCCAATTTTCCTTATTATGAAGTAAAGAAGTTGAGGCAATGGATTCAACAAGTCTGGACCGCAATTGAGTGAAATTCAACTTTTGGTTTTTACCCAAAATCTGTTGATCTATTTGGGATACATTAGTGGACACGATAGATAGCTCGTCAATCGGACTAAGGCTTTTGGGAGCAGTGATGTCGCCCAGAGCACTCCTGAAGGGATGTTGTTCTCCAGTTATTTCCATATCAGAAGAGTTATCAACGGTAATAGGATTCTGAAGGTTGCCGCTACTGGATCCAGCAGTTCCAATGGAGTTACTCTCATACGATGCTGCATTTTTCAAATTGGGAAGATTTTGGGGAGGAAGTGTACACGTTAACTCAATGTCATCATTCACATCTGCCTTAAAATGACATGTCCTGTCGTCGCCGCCATCCATGTAATTGAAGGCAGGTGGTATGTTAAAGAATATTGAGTTATCCTCTTCATCAGCGGCTATTTCATTTGAAAATGAAGGAATCCGATCAAGTTTGGTTTGCTGAACACTGCTGCCAAAATTGAAGTTATCATCATTGCCAATAATGATTGGAGCTTTGATAACATCTTCAGTTAAAGTGAGTTCCATCATGCATGATGTGTCATGGGTGGAGAAATAAATTGTTCTGTCTTGGCTAAAGTGTGGAGTCACAACAAGATCCCCATTGTTCCTTGGAAGGAAAAAAACAACAAAAAAACAAAAAACAAAACAATGCAAAATTACATATTTAAAAAACAAAATATGAAAGTAACTTAAATCATATTGAAGGTATTTTTGTGAGACTGAGGAAAAGTTATTTATGATTTAAGTAATCAATACCTCTCTGGCAAAGCAAAAATATGGAACCTTAAAAACCATTATAAGATACATTCAATTCCTGCACTCACCTATTCATATCCTTGAATGAAAAATATAAACCATGCAATAATATATAAACTTCAATAAATTTTGACTATGAGAATCATTTAAAATTACGAACTTGGTTCATCAACATTATTTTAATGAACAGTTGACATTAAAAAAAATGAAATAAAGAATAAAGAATGACAATAAAATGGAAACATATTTGATTATTCAAGCAAAATGTAATAATACAATAACCATATATTAACTAGAAATGTCCTCACAATGCATCAGCAGCAACATTCCCCTCAGTAATATCCATACAACTAGAATTGATGCCAGACTGATGATGTTCGTGATTTGATGATTCAGCTGGTGGTGTGAATGTATCATCCTAAAAAGAAGGGAATGGATGAAATTAAAATGAAGCAATTTATATTCAGACTAAATACAAAGCCTGGTTAAAAATCATATCATAACTTTTTTTTTAAAGAAAGAAAAAAAAGTAATAAAGAGACATGATATAATACAACATTGAACAGAATGTGCTCCCGCAAGAGAAAAACAAATGATGATATTGTTTAATCTCTAACAAACCAAATGTAGTAACAATCATTGTCACTGCCCAGACAACTCCCCCAAAAAATAAGAAAATAGAAAAAGAAAGCATCATAGAAAGTCAAATAGAATATAAGTGATCATTAATATCAACTTAAAACAAAGCAAATCATTATATAGTTTCTCTCTTATGATGACAAGAGTAATGAATGAAGCATTTATTTACCTCCATTTCATCCGTTCCAGATATATCATTTCCATGTACTGTGTCATTATCACTAATACTTGAATTATGGAACCGCTCAAATGTTCTGAAATAATACACACATAATTATTTTCAGAGATGTCTAAATTATCACTGCATCAACAACCATTCTATATTCACAACTATCACACACTTTTTTTGTGCTTTTGTTTAAACAAGTAAATGACTGTATTTAACAGTAAAAATTGTTCTCCTTTTTGAAAAGGACAAAAGTGAGAATATATTTCTTTATTGCCATGGCTCACCAGCTCAAGTTTTAAAAAATCAAGAGTAGGAATGTTCTTAGTATTAAGAGATCAAGTCAAATAAAATAATAAAACTATCATTCTATTTGAAAAGACAAACAATAAAAAAATCGCCCCATCCCCCATACAAAAAATCCAACCTAAATTAAAATGAACAATAATAAATCAAATAATCAAATGAGTGCAATAGCCGTAAACTGTACATCAAATTCGACGAGAGCCGTTTAAATCAACATCATTTCATTAGAAAGTTTACATTACATAAACAAAATAAAAAATTTATAACAGCAAACAAGAATATAAATCATGGAATATACAGCAACATATGTTAACTAGAAACGTTCTCACAATGCATATTATACAAAAAAAACAAAAAACAAACATACGATAACAAAGAGCAACATTAAAGATCATCAATAACTTACCTCACAGAAGCAGTCGTAGCAAAGCTGACTCGTTTAGTATTTGTAATACCATCTATTGCAGTAGTACCCTGAATAAGGAAATAAAAATGAGGTTTATAAAATTAACAGCAATAATATAAAAAAAGAAAATAAAAAGGCATAAAAATAATACTATTAAAAAAATTAAATGCTTTATTGTTTAGACAATTTTTAGGGACTCGTATAATATAGCTTTAATTTCATTGACAAACAATCAAATAATATAGAAGCATGATTACTAAACTGTTAGAGAAAATAATTTCGACCAGCTTGGAACCATCAATTTACAAATAAACTGTTTAATTTAACACAACTGGTCTTGGTCTTAAAGAGCAGTAGAAAGATGGAACAGAACCTATATTTGTGCATATTTATTGCACCCAAATATAACAATAACAGCACAATACAGTATATATCATGCGATGCTGCAATAAGACATTCATATAATATAAGCAATGTGAATTAAAACAAAGGCAAGTATTATTTGAATTTCATACTTGATTTCACTGAAATAACTAAAATAAAAATAAATGGGCCATATTTGGGATACAAAACATGAATAATTAGGATAATATAATATACTCCTAGTCAAATATCTGTATTTCAACAACAAGCTCTATCTATTATGCATAAAATTTAAATTCAACAGATATACATATAATCTTTCAATACAATATACTCACATCATTCAGAAAATCTGTTTCTTGAGTTTTAAGAATCTAAGGGAAAATAAAATATATTGAATTGGTATTCGCTTAAATTAAATGATAATATAATATATGTAAAAATATTAGTAACTTAAAAAATTTGATAACTAAGAATGCTAATAAATAAATCAAGACCACTAATAACTTTCTCTTATATGTAGGGAATGAAAAATAACAATTTAATGACATAAAAATATAATCAGACAGTTTTGAAATTCATGAGAAAATAAAAAAACTAAACAAATATAAATGCATATAACTAGAGCTTACAAATTGTAAATTGAGATTATTTGCACAAGACATAATAATAATAATGGAGGATTAATTACACACTGGATGTAAGTATCAACAAAAAGTAAAGATTGTTCTTATATAGCGCACATATCACTAAAATCCCAAGGGACTTTGGCTTTACATTTCATTTCTAATAAAGCCATAATAATAAAAACATATTTATATATATATATCATAGATGTAACCTCGTTATTGAAAGAAAGAAAAACCCAAACATTTTGCACGCCAGAACAAAATATACTTTACATATAAGTAGAGAACGGAGTTGGCTTAAAATTGAATAAAAATCATATTTATACCTATTTCAAAATATCATAATTCCACACAAAAGAATTATAAAAAGTAAAGAAACAGACATTTACACTGGAAACACTTAATTGATTGGTGCTTGAGTATCATAATAATTTGAATAACATGAATGTATCAAAATTCCATCTTTATCTCTATCTCAACACATAGTCCCAATCTCAAACTGACAAATATGCAAAATATTGCAATGCACTCCCCTTTAATCTAGAACACATACATGCTTGACTTTTAAGCCACAAATCTGTGTGTCAATACGCGATTTGATACACCCAGTTTGCCGAAAGACTAGTAATGGACTCTTTTTATGACCCAAGAGTCGGTAGTTCAGTGGGCTAATATATCTGGAGGCCAGTAATAACGATTAGGCCGCAAGAAAGTTTTCAGGCTTTGATCATTGTGGTATTTTCATGAGTTATATTTTTGGTCTACTCACACGAAATGACCAAATATTGGAGTTAGATTTATGTTTCGTAATCCATTCTTGCTTTTTAAAACAAAATCTCTCCCTTTTTAGACAAGATAGATGCTTTAATTTATGAGAAAACGGTTAGAATACAATTCAACTGAATCAGGGCCCTTCCATATAGAAAAAATCGCAACACCTGAAAGCGAAGTAGACTGCATACAAAACATTATATGATATATATATGAAATTTTTTCAAAAAAAAGAAAAAGTGGAGGTAAAGAATTAAGTTACGAAATTTCCACCGTGATATACTGCATTCATACTTACTGATGACCTCCTTTTATTCCGGGGTTCTTTCCTGTAAATAAAAACAAATAGGACATTGTATAACATGAATCATATTGATACATAGTACAAATTTGTATCCTTAAAATAAACACACAAAGTATTATAACCTGAGATACCCCCATGTATCTATGTTTTAATCAAAATTCAATGCATCACATAAAAATCCTATGACATTTGACTCTGAATAACGAAGCTTTCCATACACAAGTAAAATCATAAAGTCAATTTCAATATTTAATATATATATATCCTTAAATGAAAAATATATAATTAAAAATGAAAAAAATTTTTTGAATAATTTTAAAACATACGTATAGTATACACGTAGTAGATATAAGTAGCTGTATCAAATAAAAACAACAAAAATCACCTTCCATCATTGTAATCCATCATTGCTGGCAAAGATAAAATCAAACCCCATGCACAACTTTTGAAGATGTATGACTACACAACTGAAATATAATCCAAGCAATTTAAATACATTAATTAAAACATATTGACATATATATACCATATACATTCATAATTCATATAATATAATAATCATGTTTACAACAATAACAATAAAATGCAGTTGTTTTTTTAAAATATACTATATACTATAGCTAAAATAATATCAGAAGGAAACACTTAAAACAACTTAATTTTAGGTCAGCTGTTATCCAATGCTACGATCGTACAGCGGAGAATTAATCAAAAATTAGTATTCGCCGTGCAGAGAATAATTACAGCCGCAACAAATATCAAGTGAAAATATGACTTTTTCCTTGAAATATATTATCGAGGAGCTGCCAGTCAATAGACATTCTTACAGTCATTAAAACTTGAAAATTTCATGTCATTTAGTTAAAAATAGACAAATTAAAATGGCACTTTTATGAAGAATTTGAAAATGACCGTTTTTCGGCCGCAAAATTTGGAATAAATTACAAGAGCGAAGAAGGAAGCAAATTAAATCAGTCATAAAATCATATATTTTTATGTATTTGTCATAGAGAAGTCAATGAGGTGTCATCATTTTAAAGCCTTTAACTTAAAAAAGTTCTTTCCAATGGTTCTGGCTCTGGTTTTGGTTTCAAGAGTCAAGAGAATCCATTGAGTTTGAAATTCTCATCAAAGTGCCTATCTCTATTACTTATTCACTTGCTCTTGCAGTATCAGTTCAGTATCATTGTTATATTTGAAATTTGTAATCATTATTGTAATTAAACTGTAACAACTTTAGATTATCTACCAGTTAGTTACTGAGTCACTGTTACTGGTTAGACCTAGACTAGACCCTAGTACTTGTTACAGTTCAGTACTATTGATATGTATCAGTATCAGTCTAGACTAGATACTAGATACAGATATCTAGATACTAAAACTAAGTCACTAAGTTTACTAAGAGTAAAGACGTAAAAATAAAGTTAAACTAAGAATAAGATTGAACGACTTGGGACTTCGGACAAGAGTAGTCTACAATTAGGCCGTTGCTACTCATCTCTCATTTCGATACTTAACCTTACCCACAAAACTGGGTAAATTTATAGAATCGGACCAACTCCCAGT
>JAUEKR010428490.1:0-12405 GCA_031762895.1 Corambe burchi
AAGTTATTTATTGGACTAAAGTGACTTATCATTGATAAATTGAAATGTTGCTGATTAAGATTCTACCGAAAACTCAATACATCGGAAAAATAAGTCATATAGTAAAAACTCAATTTCTGACTCTTGCTAGCTTGCGAGTTCCGACTCATTTTCCTGCGCCACCACACATATGGTTTTTATCTCATAATATGATGGTATTGGACATAGAGTAATTGTGGAAGAATTTCAGCTCAGCATAATTTCCATGTCCACGTGTTCCTTCTCATGTATAACTACTTCTAAATCCAATGTCTAGTCTTAAATTGTTGTATATATGTTCCAGTTTCTTATTATAATCCTCATGCTCAATACCATGTGCCTTTCAGCAGGGACGAGAAATATGTACAGGACTGCCATAATTTTATCTTTTTTTTTCTTTTTTTTTATGTTATTTTTTTTTACTAGGATGTTAAAGTGGTGGTTAATATCAGTAAAGGTGCCAAATTACAATGATATATTGTGCTTATATTAATTATTCACTCTTTAGCTTTACATTGACAATTGCTTCTACATTGATAATGTTTAGTCATAGTCATTATAAATATAAATTATAATTATAGTGTTATTATTTAAATATTGTTAATGGATTGGCCATTTCTATGATATATTTATCTTGTGTTTATATTCATTATTCACTCTTAAGCTATACATTGACAATAGCTCAATAGCTTCTACATTGACTATGCTTAGTCAAGTATAGCCATTATAGTGCCTTTAAATAAATATTGTTTATCAATTGGCTATTTCTTTGATTTTTTTTTTTACTATTATTTTATAACAGCTATCCTATTAAAAAGGGTTTTTATCAGTTCATTCTATTTTGCAGTAAAATACTTCATATTAAAAAATAATTAGACTTGCTTACTTGATGATTTCATTCAATTGATTTTAAAACTTATTTAGAGGGCATAATATTTTTTCTTCTCTCATTTATCTGTATTCTCTCAGTGAAGACATGTCAGAAATCAGTACTGATGAGGATGAAACTATCAAAGAAAATGCTGCTGCTGCTGCTAGCTCTGTTTCTAAAGCCAAGGGTGTTACCTCTGAGGAAAAAGAAGTCGACGGAAGGGTTGCTGCCGGCAAAGAGAAAAGTGGTGGTTCTGACGAGAAATCTCCCTCAGCATCTTTAAAATCGACTGAAAAGAAAAAGAAGTCTTCCGAAAAACAATCTGGTAAGAAAAGTAGTAAACGGGAGTCATCAAAAGTGGAGATTGTATCCAGTGATGAAGAAAGAGATGTTTCCAAAGACAGAGATGAGGCAAATAATTCCCAGTCGAAGGATAAGAGAGAGGAACCCATTTTCGAAAGTGACAGTGAGGACGATGAGTCCACTCAGGCTTCTCGTAATCAACTCGGAAGCTCAGTTTCTATAGTCAACAAGCGTCCGTCTGATTCAGTTCGTCATCGTAGCCGAAGTCGATCCCCTGACAGAAGAAGGAGTGATCACCGGTATGGCCATGATCGTTATCGTGATGAGCGCGACCGATATCGAGATGATCGTGGTAATGGTGATCGCAGCAGAGGATATGATGCACGTCGATCATATAGAGATGAGGACAGAAGGGAGGAAGGGAGAGAGAACGATGTCAAGCGTTCTAAGAATAATGAGCAAAAAGAGGATGACTCAGGGTGAGTTTTTATTGTTATTGTTAAAGGGATGTATTATTTTGCATTGATATGATTTTCAGGGCTACCAACTACCCTGAATTTTTAGGGATCTCCTGATATCATGAAAGATACCTGTAAACCCCAAATATTGGAGATGATGGACAAATAACATTAAACCATCTGTACTGGTTACCAAAATTATTTGAAGTGTTTAACATCTGCTTTTACTTCTATGAATACTGAATATCTTTTGTTTATTGTTTTTACTTTGATTTTAGTGTCAATTCAACTGATGAATCATAATTTATGAAGCCTCAGAGACATCTTAGTTCATTATGATTATTTTGGATTGCTTATAAAATGTTACAGATATGATGTATGTAATGTTTTAGATATATTTGTTAAAATTAAAGAAAAAGGATATCATTGTAAATGGGACATTGATTTACCTAAAATATGTTTGAAAAAAAAAATCTAATGTAAGGAATGGTTTGAGTTGTAATAGTGCAATCATTCAGGCTCATTGTTTGATTTGACTATGCTAAAAAGAAATTGTGCTTGAATATTTGTTGTTTGTTTGTTTTTTAGATCGAAGACGTTGCAAGATAAACCAGCTGCAAAGAAAGATGCGGAAGCATCAGCTATTGATATACTGACAAGAACTGGTGGTGCTTATATTCCTCCGGCCAAACTACGGATGCTTCAAGAAAAAATTACTGACAAAACAAGGTAAAGATATTATTTACTGCCGTGTGTGTGTTTTTAAAAAAAACCCGTCATTATACCTTGTTATCCTTCCTAGGAATCTGTTAGGTAACGATAAAATCTTGCTTTTTAATTTCCTTAAGCGTATGTTGTTTTTACTTTTGGTTTGCACTGATTTATTGTATGTATCTGAAACTTCTTTCTTGCATTGTTTTTATTAAGGTTTTATTTGAATATTCTCTGATTTTCCTGAGTGTGTAAATAGATAACTGAGGTACCATTTAAGAATTAGTGAATTTGTTTTATAATCTTTTGAAAATTTTATTTAATAGCCCACTGTCTCAGTTCAATATATGATGGAGCATTATTGTTGGCATTTAATTAAAAACAATTTTTTTCTTTATTTCAAAGATTGCTCTGATGGCCTGTTTTAGCCACATGCTAGTTTTTTTTAAAATATACCCATAGGAATATTCATTATAAAGTTTTATGGAATTGATTTTATTTACCCTGTCCTTTGTGTTCATTTTCAGTGAAGCATATCAACGCATGTCGTGGGAGGCTTTGAAGAAAAGCATCAATGGTCTTGTGAACAAAGTGAATGTGTCGAATTTGATTGAAGTGGTTAAAGAATTGCTCAATGAGAACATTGTTCGTGGAAGGTAAGAGCTTAGATTCGATTTTCTTATAATAAAAGAAATGATTGCATTTATATAGTGATCTTATCACTGACATTGTCCGTGGAAGGTAAGAGCTTAGGTTGGATTATCTCATTATAAAAGAAAAGTTAGCATTTATATAGTGATCTTATCACTGACATTGTCCGTGGAAGGTAAGAGCTTAGGTTGGATTATCTCATAATAAAAGAAAAGTTAGTATTTATATAGTGCTCATATCACTGACGTCTCTCTCAACGTTCTTTACATATTTACTTCCTAGGCAGGTCTTGATATTTCAGTACAAACTCTACTCCACCTGGAGCATGCATTAGAGATGCATACTTCTAAGCGTTCTGTGATTTCCTACTCTGCCTATACCTGAGTACTCACCTGAGCGAAGAATATTTTGCATTGATTCCAGGCAGATAACAACCCATGATTTCTTGGTCATAAAAAGAGATTAGCTTACTACTTGTCACCAGTCACATATTTTATTATTAAGATTTGATGACACAATTTCTCTGATTAAAAGAAATCATTGTTTTTTGAATGATTCTCTTTTTTTTTCTTTCTTCTTTTTTATTGTTATCAACCTTGCATTCTTTAATTTTCTTTTGTTTATGTTTTTGTCATTGAACTTGTACTTAAAATTGTGCATTAATGGATAATGATATACAATGACAGTGAAGGGGAGGATTCTCGATGTATAAATTAGTTATCCATGACGAATTGAGCTTAGCATATTATTGTAGGATTGAAATACATGAGTATCAGAGAGAAAGCTAGGGACATGCATGATGCTGAATGATAAAGTCAGTGATAATAGGGTAGAGATTAGAGATAATCAGTTGTGTTGTTGGCAAATAAAAAGAATTAGAATAACAGTGATATGATGAGAAGTTTGTGGAGATGAGATGAAAAAGTGGATGTGAGTGTATTTTGTATACTTTATATGTAATGAGTATTATGTTTTGGGAAGCATGTTGTAACATGCCATGGTTTCACTGAAACTACAAAACCAAAATACTCCTTGCTTTTCTCTATACAATGCAGCTATCATCATAGTTAATTCAACTAACACAAAAAAATGAAAATAGAAGGAAAAATAATACTTTTACAAGTTTATAAATATGGTTGCGGTTTTATGGCTCCTTATTTAATTGCATTCTTTTTGTTGTTGTTGGGTGTCTTGTTTAAAAAGTAACTTATATTGTTTCAAACATTTGATCTCATTTGACAATAGTTTTAAGAGCTGATAAATATATGATTTTATGAATCCTTATATTAAATTACAATGATTACATTCTA
Source organism: Corambe burchi (assembly GCA_031762895.1). Lineage (NCBI taxonomy): Eukaryota > Metazoa > Mollusca > Gastropoda > Nudibranchia > Onchidorididae > Corambe > Corambe burchi. The sequence continues at coordinate 4,323 of JAUEKR010428490.1, forward strand.
GTTTTTATTGTTGCTGTGGTTTTAAAATTTTTAAATACTGTTTTAGAGGTGATAAATATACAATTTTATGAATCCTTATTTAATTTTATTACATTTAAAAAAATTGCGGCTCTGGTTTCCAAATTTTTAAGATATTGTTTTAAACGTTTCATTTATTTGACACCAGGGGTCTTTTGGCGCGGTCCATCATTCAAGCTCAAGCTGCTTCTCCGACTTTCACCCATGTTTACGCAGCCTTTGTCGCCATCATCAATACAAGGGTAGGCTGATTGTTGTTTTTCCCCTCCTCCCCCCTTCTGATTTGATATTATGCTCAGAGAGAAGTGTGCGCATTTAGTTTGACCATTTTGCCATACTGTTAGTGAGAAAATGAAGCTTTTACATAGAGTTCTGAAGAAGAAAAAAAAAAGAATAAAAAATTGACTTCAGTCAATTTCACTTGTGGTTAATTCTATTGTAGCAATTTTTGATGCAGCGATCCTTTTCTCATTTCTTATAGAACGCGCCTTTACAGCAATGCGAAATACAACAGTTACTGTGAACTTCAAATGTAGCGATCATTTTTCCCCAACCCCATCGCTAGAAGAGCAGTAATCTGTAGTATATTGTTTCGTGCTCTTATTTTATTTATCATTCATGACACAACATTTTTCAGAATCTAAACATCAATAGGCTACATATTCTCTGTGTTATTATATTTTAGAGAAAGATACTCTGCACAGTTTTCCTCATCCTATACTATTCAATTGTTTAATGAATTACTAATCTAGTGAATAGCACTAGACGCTACATTGTTTAGGACCTCTAAATCAAAAGGCTACATATTTAATATTTTCAACTATGTAATTATAGTTTTGAGAAAGATACTCTGCGCTTAATTTTCCTCATACTATTCTAATAACTATTCAATTGTTAAATGAATTACTAATCTAGTGAAGAAGACTAGTAAAACTTGATATTGGATTTACACCATTGATGCTAGGTTTGTTATTGTCACTGCCTTCACTGATCCTTGTGACTCAAAAATGCTTGGTTTTGCTAATTTTTACAATTATTTACATTATAATAAATTACAAAATCAAGTACATCTTGGACTCAAATATGAATATGATTTCTTTGCTTTAATAAAGAAACTGGTTAAATGAAATATTGTCTATCATTTCAGGGGGAGGGTGGGGGGTGGTGGGAGCGTTTTCCGTGATCTTATGTGTTATATTTTATAATCTCTTTGTACTATTAACAGTATCCTGAAAATGGTAAACTTATCCTCAAGCGACTTGTGTTGACCTTCAAGCGTGGGTATCGTAGGAAAGATAAGGACATGTGCATTTCTTCAACTCGATTTATCGCCCATCTCATCAATCAGCAAGTTGTGAGTTAAACATATTTTTGTTGTATTTTTTATTTAAATTTTGGGTTTTATATTTTTTGTTAAGATTTAGTTTTCTTATGATCAATGCTGGTCTTGATAATATGGAATCTAATTTGGCTCTTCTATTTTTTCTTTCTGAGACCAGTTTTGAGAGCATCATGCTGCACTCATTCTTAGCGATAATGGTGCATTTGAGAGTTCCTATAAAATATCTGGACTGGTCTTGACGCCTTATTGCACGTTGATGTATCAGCTATTGAACTTCATTTTTGCCGGTTCATTCGTCAAATTACGATTTGCCATAGCTACCATATGGTTTAGTCCAAAAATCAGGAGTGTACTGGTCCTAACACTAGGAGTGGACTGGTCCTAACATTAGGAGTGGACTGGTCCTAACACTAGGAGTGGAATGGTCCTAAACCTAGGAGTGGAATGGTCCAAACTCTCATCTAGAATGAATGGACTGGTCCAAGCATCTGGAGTGGACTGGTCCGCACATCAGATATTAGATTGGCCCAAGCTTTCATCAGGACTGAATGGGCTGGTCCAATAGTCAGTTTGGACTGGTCCAAACACTAGGAGTGGATCAGTCTGAGCTCTCATCAGGAATGGACTGGTCCAAATTTCAGGAATGGGTCGGCCCAGGAATGGTCAGGTCCAAATTTTGAAAGATGACTATTCTGAAAAGTAATGGATCGGTCCAAACTTCAGAAATGGGCTGGTCTAATCTTCATGAATGGGCTGGTGCAAACTTCAGGAATGGGCAGGTCCAAACTTCAGGAATGGGCTGGTCCAAACTTCAGGAATGGACTTGTCCAAACTTCAGGAATGGACTGGTCCAAACTTCAGGAATGGACTGGTCCAAACTTCAGGAATGGGCTGGTCCAAACTTCAGGAATGGACTGGTCCAAACTTCAGGAATGGACTGGTCCAAACTTCAGGAATGGACTGGTCCAAACTTCAGGAATGGGCTGGTCCAAACTTCAGGAATGGGCTGGTCCAAACTTCAGGAATGGGCTGGTCCAAACTTCAGGAATGGACTGGTCCAAACTTCAGGAATGGACTGGTCCCAACTTCAGGAATGGGCTGGTCCAAACATTAGGAGTGGACTGGTCCAAGCATCCACCAGGAATGAACCAGTTCAAGCTCTCATGGACTGGTTCAAACTTCGAAAGTGGACTGGTCAGAACTTCAGGAATGGGCTGGTCCAAATGCCAGGAAAGGAATGGTCCTAAACCCTAAAAATAGATGAACCCAAGTTTGTATTGGTTATACATTAGCCAATTATTGAAGGAGGTATGGATATTTTATGTTATGTGTTATATATTCTCCTATTTCCTCTACTTTTATCATCACAATTTATTAAACCAACCACCCGAACTTGATGTTAATATAAGATACTATTTTCTTTGTATCTTTATCTAGATATTAAGGTTATTCTTTATTTAAAAAAAAAAACAAAAAACAACTAACAAAACAGACATGTAAAACATATTATTGTCTTTAATATGATTCCCTGTTATTTGTTTTATTTTTGTTACCCTCCCCTCTCCATCAAATCCCTTATCTCCTTCAATAGTTTTAAAGTTGCCTATGTTTGTATGTTTTCTCTCTGCTATAGAGATTTGTTTTGAGGTATGCAATAAAATTATATTGGCAGACTGTGAACTCTTTTTTTAAACTATGCAAGAAAACAGCTTCTAATTATTATATACTCTGCCTCTTTTTGAACAAAAAATAATTCTTTCTTGCTTTTTGTTTGTCAGGCTCATGAAGTGCTTGCTCTTGAGATTCTCACCTTGCTTCTTGAAACCCCAACTGACGACTCTGTAGAAGTAAGCATTGGATTCTTGAAAGAGTGTGGCCAGAAGCTGACGGAGGTCTCATCCAGAGCCATCAACTGTAAGGCTTAGTATTTTTTGTTGTGTGCATGCAATGTTAAATTATAGCTGACATTAATTTTTATTGGCAATGCATGATGCTTTTGTTTACTAGCCTGCCAACAAACTTGGTAAAACCATACTAGCTGCATGTCTCGACTTTGGACACTGGCTCCCATCGTCACTCCCAAGGTTGTAAGTACCGGTAGCGCGGTTTTAGTTTTGTGAACCAGATTGTTTTTCTATTAATTTGATTTATTGATACAAAATGATAGTTTTGTTGAATCCTGGTATACAATGTATTATTGAAACGGGCAATAATCTTGGTAATAACGAGACATTTTCAAATCCTCGTTTTTTCTTTATGATTCTCTACTTGTAGAAGACCTGTTATAGTGACTACAAACGATCAGAAAGCCGGGAATGAAGAGAGCTTTTCAACTCGCTGGCACCCAAAACATGTCCAAATGAACCCATAATATTACCTTCCACCATAAAATTCCAGTTCCTGACATAATTTGTACACTCCCCATTGATATAATATAAGTTATAAGTGTATGGAACTTGACACTTAATCAGTGATCACTTGCGGCATTGATAAACCAAAGGTTATGTTACTATGTTAGTGTTATAGAGTCTAGAGACTGTCAGTCAAACTCTCATTCTTACCTTACGCATTGCTAGCACTAGACTAGATAGTTGCAATTATGCCTATTTACTATAATCTACGTCTAAATATGTTGCATATGTTTGCATATGAGACTTTCTCTTTCTTTTCTTCATTATGAATTTTTTCTTATAAATAGCCGACAGATTTCGTTACATGAATTCTGAAACTTAAAAAAACGATAGAGGTTAACAACTGTCACAAATGTTTCCAAAACAAACAAGGGAATCAACTAAAATTAATGCTACATCTCAAAATAAGTACAATTGGTGTGATAATTGGATTGTGTTCTTGGGCATCGGGAATAGCGAGAACTCAGAGGATATAACAAGAATTTTTGTCTGGAATGGGGAGTTTCTCGTTATATCTGAGTTTCACTGTATATGATGTTATCCTTAGCAACAATACATTAGACTTATTGACCTGTATATGGTTGTAAAAGCCTGCTGTGACTGATTAAATGCATGTAGACGACTATCTAAACATTTGAATGTTTTTGTTTGTTTGTTATTTCAGCAATATTTGAGCGGCTGCGCACTGTTCTTCATGAGGGTCAACTGGAATCTCGTGTGCAGTATATGATTGAAGTCATGTTTGCCATTCGCAAAGACGGGTTCAAGGTAAATTCCCCATGTCTACTTATTTTTTTATGTAAATGCATCATGTGTATTTCTATTGTGTTATTAATATTCTTATGATGGTGATTATTTATTTATCTTTTATATCATTTGAATAGTATTGTACTTTTTTGTTTTTTGTTTTGTCAGGTGCCTGTCTGTTAATTCGCATTTCCTGTCTTGTAATTCTTATTTTTTTGTTATATGGTAATATTATTGATTTTGTTAATATAAGTGCATTCTTTATTTTAGAGTTACTTAAATTTTTGAATGGTGAGGCTTTACTCATCCTGGTTAATTCATGTTTACTGCTTTAAACAATGTTTTGAAATAAAATTTTGAAGCGTTGCTATCAAAGGTAGATTTATGTTCCCTATATGAATGATTTTGATGGAACCATGTCTTATTTTTTAAAATGTATATAAAATGATGAATAAATTAAAATAATTTTATTTATCCTATATTCAATTTACAGTGATGATAATCTTTCTTGGATCAATAGGAATCCTCTTTTTGAGCCTTCCTTTTATTTTCCAATCTTTTTTCTCTCTATGCCTAGCCAGCTTGTTTATATTGATATATTCTTCATTACTAGATATAATTGTTGAGGGCTAGTCTTAAGTGTTTGGGTCTTATTACAGCTATATTCTTTTTAGTCATTTATTACTTTCTTATTTGTTTAGGTCACTTTTTAGGATTAATATTGACTGCCAGTTATTGTGTGAAGCAGTTTTTCTCTCTTTAACCTTTTCTCACTCTGCCCCCCCCCCACCCCCCACCCCGATTTTGTTTGACTGCCGCCGATTTCTAGACCTTTGACAATTGCTTCTTTCATCTCAAAAATAAAACCTGTGAGTTCATCTGCATGACATTAAACCGAAGAGAAAATTGTCAAGCTCTACTGGAACAATAACAACAATAGCAACAACCTTTTCTCATTATCTTCATTGAATTTACTTACCTTCATATTTTTTTCACACAGGATTTCCAAGCTGTCATCAGTGACCTAGACCAGGTCAATGAAGAGGACCAGATCACTCACATTCTTCTGCTGGAGGATGCTGTCAACGGAGAAGAAATTCTCAGTGAGTTAAACGTTTTTGCCTTTTTATTTTTCTTTTTTCAATTTTAGTCAAGAGACTTACAATCAAACGCCACCTCAGAATACATTTAGTCAGAAGGACTTAAATTCAAACAACAGTTATATCCATTTAAAAATATTGAGGTTACCTTCATTTTAATGTGAACCAACCGTTACTGACTTTGAGAAATGCTCGTAGGCCCAAAAATGCATATTATCTAGAGGGGTCAGATAGTGGTAGGAACAAGACAAAACAGAAGAGTAGGCAGCAAAATGACAATAGAATGATACTTTTAACATATTTGCCTACCTTTATCATATAAAGAATGTATCTTCTAGAGGTTGACGGTAGGCTTTATTTTTTGCTCATTTTTACATCAAAACAACACTCAAAACAACTGATATGGGCGCAGCCATTTGCAATTACTTTTGTCCTAAGTGTACGAACCCAGATGTTGCTCTAAACAACCAATAAACTGTTTGTAGGACTGTTTAGAATGAAGTAGGTCGATTCCCTGGTAAACCGGGGGACAGGGATATAGTTGTGTTCGTATTTCCCCGGTAGACCAGGGAGCAGGGCTCATAGGGTTAAAAAGAGAGAAGTAAAGTTCTACACACATTCTCTAATTCTTTCCATTTTCAATTAACAACTGAATTCCTAATGGTTGCAATAGGTACAGACTATCAAAGAAAAATGATTGTTCAGTTTTTAATTTGGTGTGCAGCGTCTTTTGAATCTTAACTCTTTTTATTTGTTCTATGTCTACCAATGGCCATTGTGATAAAATACTATTTAAAATTTTGAACCTTATTAGGAAAAGGAATGCATAGAACAAATCTTATTTTAGAATTATTTTTTCTAGAGTGAGATTTTAATGCTGCAATGAAGCATGTGTTACTAAGTAAAAATATGGTTCTATCACATATTTTGAAAGTGGACATAGAGCACAATTGTATTCTGGGGCATCACAGCGTCAAACTCCATTCCAACTCCATCGAGAGTTAATTGATAATTAGAATAAAAATGATTGATCCCAGATTGGATGGAAACTTAGTATTTTGTGGTTTTGGTTGATGTTATATTTACAATAGGCATCTCCTATAGGGATATTATCTTTGGTTAAAATGTGTGTTATTTTTATTTTGCTTTATGATACTCTTTATCTGTCTGTAATTATAACTATTATCTCGAAGGATTGTACTCAAGATCCCCTTTTTATGTTCCTTTTTTTCTCTCCGCCTTTCTCTCTCTCCAGATGTGTTCAAGGTCGACCCGAACTTTGCAGAGAATGAAGAAAAGTATAAGTCTCTAAAGAGAGGTAAATTATGCTTTTATTTTGTTGGGATTTTACTCTTGTAATGAATCTATGCTTGTTACTAAGTTGTTGGGGTAATTTATGATTTTTTTCTCTACATTCTTGTATTAAGTAATATAGCCTCTTGACTCATTATTCTTGTGATGAATTGTGACCGATGCAATTGATTCTGTACTTTTCATGATTTGTATACATTGTCTATTGCCTATAATCATATTAAATTAAAATTGAAAGAGAACGTATACAACATAGCGCTATCCCACTTCTTTTTTAAATACTCAAAGGGGTCTCTGACTGGGCAGCCTTTTCATTCCAGAACCATCTCAACTGCTCCTGGAGCATGCCGAAGAGCTGCCTGAAAAGGTGCTTCATTCTAGCATTCTGACAATATCCAATATCTACGTGTGTCCGGATGCTCATTACACTTGATGAGTGGAGTGAGGAAATGTGTGTAAAAACCTTTTCGAATAATATAACTTTGTGCCGACGCTTAGCGGATTTGAACGCTCAACCTCTCGATCACGAGCTGAGTGCTTTATCACTAGGCCACAGAGCCACAATAATTTTATACTATTAAATATAATTTTGATATCTATCATTTTGCTGATATCAATACTTTTTCAATTATTAAATTAAAAAATTGTCTTCTTGAAATGCTTTGGCTGTTGAAAAAAAAAGTATTTGTGACTGCATAATGTTTTCTAATCTCTCCCTATTTTTCTTTCTCATCAGAAATTCTTGATGAAGGTAGCTCTGACGAGGATTCAAGTGGAGAGTCTGGATCTGATTCGTCAGATAGTGGAGGTGAAGACGAGGATGAAGCAGAAGAGCAAAGTGAGTAGGATCAGATACAGTGCTCGATAATTTATCGCAGATCCGCCGATTTCACATTTTTTGGTTGTTGTAATGCAACACTTCAGATAAGGTTACTGGAGCCAATATTTTTTGAGTGATGAGTTATATTGATAATATCTAAAGAGCTTTTAGACTTTGTAATAAGAATGCTCGTGTCACTTCTAGATATGAATTAGTCTAGATATTTCTATGCAATCTAGATTAGATTAATGTTTTTGTTATTATAATCTTTCTAGGCATCTAGAGGTCTTGATTCTAGAAGATAAATAGTCTCCATAATGGGTTGGAAAATTTT
>JAUEKR010428823.1:0-12399 GCA_031762895.1 Corambe burchi
AACCAATTACAGAAAAGAAGAGAGAGAGAGAGAGAAAAAGAGAGATAGGGAAAAAATCATTTCCCCTCAACTGTTTCTATAACCCATAATGAATAACTCCCTTACAACTAACACCAAGCAAGGAGGAGGAAATGATTAGAAAGCAATCTTCACAAAACACAAACATTGCTATCAACTTGACATGACCTTCATTAGCAAATAAACACACACAATCCTCTCAATTCAATGCTTAAAAAGAGAAGTGTTGGTGGTGGCCAATGATAGATAAGAATAAAAAAAAAGAGTCAAAGTCAAACTGATTGCAACATTTCTTTCACTCATGCGAAAATTACCAGATCACTCCAGGTCCACCAGCGTTGACAATTACAGCGGGACCAACCGTACTTGGGTGGACACGATGGAGATTAAAATAACTCCTACACCATTATATCAGCATATAATACTATACGAGATCTAGTAGTTAAGTCGGAGAAAATAATACAGTAGGCCTATGAATGTTGGCGTTCTTTCCCCTTAAATATTAGATCACAGATGTTACACGGTGTTAGCCTATCTATATAAAGGCCAGCTTATCTCACACAACACGTTGTGACTATCTGCTCATATCACACTCATCTATTCTATTGCAGCCATCATTTAAGCATGCATAGTAAGTAATGGACAGGGTAACCTTCCCTTTTTTTTAAATAGAATTTATTGGACAATTTACTATCCACGGAAGCAGAAATATTCTTTTGTATCTGACTTATGTACTAGATTGATGGCACCATGGGAGTATTTTACTACCATAGATAAAAGGGGACACAGGATTTTAAAATAGTGTTGTTACAGTACATTTCTTAATTCAGGACTCTATTTAGTGGATTACACTGTAATAGCTTCTAAACAATGCACCAGGCGCTTCCCACTCAATTGTCACAACTGTCTCACTGCTTTCTTACTTATATGAGAATGACAAGGATAAATGAAGGGTTAGGTGGTAATAAGAGTAATGAAAGATGGTCATCAAAGAAAAAACTCTGCTGGCTGATATTCGACTAAACTGGAAATGATTAAAAAATAACGACAGTTGAATCAGAAGTAAACTACAAATTAAAATCTTACCAGTGCAATGATTTTATTAATGAACTTAAATCTTTAAAAAAAGTTTTCAAAATCTAAAATTCATTGAGATAAGAGCATTTTGCTCAGATAATATTTTAAGTCACATTCTTAACCTACACAAAATATGCCTTGGGTATAAAGGCCATCATAAAAACAACAAATAAAAGTTAATTTTTTTCCGTGACCTGAACAGTTATTGATAACTAACAATTACAATATTTTAAATGAGTAATAGTGATTCATTTATTTATGCACTTTTTTTTTAATGGTTGAAAGAAAAAGGAAAAAAAACCCAAAGAAATCCTACTTTCTACTTCAAAGAATTACTTTTATTAACAAAAAAATCATTACCTCACATAGGACGATAATGATATTCTCATGTTATAAACAGTGTTTCCCCTAACCTCTACAATAAAATGATTTTGAAAGACATCATTGCATTGGCAGTTTTGCTCATAATGTCTACTTCTGAAATTGACAACTGCGTGGGAGGAATGTGAAGAAACAAAAGTTGGATTGTAATTCAAAATGAAGCATCACCATTCTCCCCTTTTTCTTGTCACTCTTAAAACAAACTAAAGCATACTGTTTGGGTTTTTTATAATAAAGATTAACAATAAGCAATGCCAAATTATTTAAAATTAGTTGCAAAATAAAAGATAATGGTGATTCTTGTCAAACAAATAATTGACATTCACGTTCTGTGTTCATAAATTACTTCCCCCAGCAGTAATAATAACAGTATGCTTTAGGTGAAGGAAGAATGACTGAGAAGGAAAAAAAACCCAGAAGAATGAGACAAAAGAATTTTGACCAATTACGCAATGAAACCTCAATACAACAAACATGCCCTCCAAGTTTTAAATCACAACACTTTGTGTAATCAAAGTATAATTAACCAGAGTATAATAAAATAGACAATGCCAATTGCGAATAAGTAAAATAAAAATATACAAGTTTTCAAGCCATGGATATGCTGCTAGCTGCAAGCCAAGAATATGCTATATTGAGGTTTCTAAGCATGATTTTATTTTAAATATATTTTTTGTCCGCAAAGAGAACAACATGACCAAATGGTGGAAGGAATGATGTCAATCAATTGAAATGATTATAATCCAACTTGTTTCCTATCTTACATCTTTTTATTTGCATTTTATCACAGTTTAATCACACCATGCAAACAAAAAGATGACATTCTTCCATCCTTCACAACTCCCCATCCACACAATTGCCATCAGCTTTTAGAAGACAATTGTGTGTGCAAATGGAGAGTGGTGACAGGAGGAGGAAGAAGATGAGGAAAGGTAATTCCAAAATCAAATTTTGGAGAGAGAAAAAAATTAATATAAACACAGCCAGTTCCATCGTGATCTGTCAAAATGAGATCAAATTGGCACATTGGAATACAAAGAAAAATTGTGTTAAGAGAGAAAAGTAAAAAAGGGGGACAAGAATTATTTTATCCATTCAAAAACTTTAATGGCGCCTGAGAAAGTGGTACATTGACGGTGAGCAGCGACTGAAAGGAGAGAAAACATTAATAACAAAAGCCTTCTGAGCATGGACACGGCTTCCTTCCTGAATAAGAAACGAGTCAAAAATACATTAGTACTAACAAGTATATCATCAAATAGTTTTATAGCAATTTTTTTTGTTAAATCCAGCTGTGAATGAAATTTTTTTTTAAAGCCGTCAACTGTAGAATAAATCAAAATGGTTGTGAAAAAAAGTATGGATGTCGCCAGTGGTATCCGTTTCAATACATACTTGCAGCTCAGACTGAAGACCACCACGAAACACCCATGGTTCCTGTTCCCCATTCATAAAAGCATCCCTATAAGTTTTTGTAAACCCTGTGATTAACGGGAGGAAAGAGAAGAGATGCTAGATTAGTGATAGATAGAATGTGTTTGAACAATTTAAAAAAAAATAAAAAAATAAAAATTCTAATCTTCATTAAGAAGTAAAATAACAATTTTCCCATTAATATTTTTAAAGTTTTTCCTCCTAAGAGATAGGAACCAGAATAAAATTTTAGAAGATATATATCATGAATAAAATGTTCAATTTTATTAAAACAATTAGCTGTTGATTTGTGGTATTTATTTCAACTATCCTATGATTCAACTACCCCATTCCCTTAACAACAGATATACCAAGAATATTTAAATCCAAGGACAAAAAACAAGATATCAAAGTACAAAGATTATTAACTCTATTACCATAATGCCTATTTTTAACAATATTTGACACCAGAAAATTTCTAGCTTACTTATAAGAACTGAAAAATATCAATATACACATCACGACATACAGAGTAGGAACGCACAAAAAAAAAAAAAGAAGCGCAGGAGAGAGCAGCTTTCACCAACTCCCTGAAAAGAAAAGATCATTTCATTTTCCAAATAATCACCCCCCCCCCTCTCATGTAACAGCTGAACTACCAAGGATAATTTAACTAAAGCCATATAAAGACAAAACAACACCCGATTGAGTTATACCCAACCAAGCAAATATCAACAGCCACTTTTCTGTGAGATGTACCAGCATAAAACTAATACTAATACAATAATCTATACACATAGAATATTTCTATAGTCAGTCATTTAGTCAGCTTAACAATCTATTCAAAATAAATGCCAACAGTATCATAGTCTCAATGTAACAGATGTTTTAGTTTTAGTATAATTATGCATCCCCATGGTAAAAGAAACAGCCATATATAAATCAAGTAGACCCAGACAATAATCAATTGGTAGAAAGCCTTTACAAAAGTGTGAAAAAGCACAATGCTAGTTTTTGTAAAGCACCAAGAGCTAACGTTGGATTACATGTAAGGGGCAGTACAAATGTCCATCATTACTATTTTAATTAACAAGCAGAGATTAGCATTGCCATAGAAATCTATTTTCCGTCAGCTATCATGGTACAACCACTTTAGTAGATATCGGTAGTCGGCTCGCAATATTTATGCAGTGCAAGAAAATGAAGCATATTCTTATAATTTTAGCCTTTGAGCAAAACCAATATTGAGCTTTGAATAAAAATGTGTCACCTAATAGATATTCCTAATAGGTTTACAATCGCCAGTCACAGAAATATCTCTAAGCAGCATTTCCCCTTTTCATCACTTTCACCTACTTCTCAAAAATATGGGCTGTTAATAAAAGGAGATTTCTATTAATAGCAACTACCAAAATATCACAATATCTTTCCTGTCTTCGTCCCTTTTATGTAGAGCTCTTTCAAACCTTTTTCTGCTTCCAAAATATCACAAATCTATTTCCCCAAACATATATTTTGTCTTTAGAAAATGAAATGATAACTATAATAACTAGCAAAACAAGCTCAAAAATTCATCAAGCTTTAGTTCCCGGCAATGTGAAGCAGCATTCCAAAAAATTCTAAAATCAAGTAGTACTTACAGCAGTACTGAAACATTTTTGGGTCAAAATACACACATGGTTAATTGAGAGAAGAAAGAAGCCATGACTGACCCAGATTGCAGGCATTATGTAGCAATTATTGGATTCTCCACATGACAAGAGTCATCTATTTCTACAGGAAGACACATTGCCAGGATACCAAGCAAGGAAATTCAATCCTTGAGCTTATTTCCATTTAATCCAAATACTGGATTGTGAAGTAGATAAGAAGAGAAGAATCAAAAAGTGACAAAAATGTAACAAGCAATATATTCATTATAAATGATCATAATGTCAAACCATCCCCCACCCCTCTAACAAATCTGATCTGCCCTAACAAGACCTTACACTTGACAAAAGGCAAATTTGGACACTAGATTAGATTAGATGGAGATTTTGTTCTTTCAAACCATTTACATAAAAACCCTTTCAAACACCATTGGAGTTAATAATGTCTGAATGGGTACCAGACGGCAGAAATGTCTTTCATGAAAACTGTGATCTAAAATTCAGTTACATTATACTTCCTTCTATAAATAGAAAGAAGTATTTTTTTCAGCACCAAAATGGCCACAAATACCAGAGTAACTTTATTTCGTATGCGACGCCTTATTTGAATAACCCTCTCTCACCTCAATTATGTAACCACTCGTAATGATTGCATGATCAATGTACACACATGAAAAACAGTTTCTGCGCAACATAAAAAAGGCCATCAGATAATTCACTGAGATAAAAATCAAACGCCAAAATTGTACTCTTCAAACAAATCAAACTCCATTGGTTAAAATCCAGTGGCCAAATATTCCATGTCAATCGATTGAAACTTCACCTTTCATCAAGTGTGCAGCAAATATCTTTCAATCGTTTAGAATAATCAAAAGTAAAACAACTGATTAGCCATTTACAATTTTCTACCCAAAATGTTCCAAAATGAAATAAGAATACATTGCTCTTACATTTTTTCTCTCCACATGACCAGACGTAAAAAAAAGGGGGCAGACATATGGCTGAAATTTAAAGTTCATATTAATTCAAGAAAGTTATGTAAGACTAGATGAAAGCTGCACTTCCTTCAAAAAAAAATATGTTGGAAATAGAAGTAAAATGCATAAAGATACAAATAAGTAGTAATTTTTTTAAAGAACCGAAGGGGACAAAATAAATGAGATTGTAAAAACTACAATGAGCTGTAAGTCGGAACATAATTATTAAACCAAAAAGGCGGCATACATGTAATACAACTGTAAGTCTGCTGGGCCAATGGATGAGTAGCGATTCCCAACGCTGAAAAACAGAGAGAAGACAGAATGAGAGGCATATGGCAAGGTGAGACATGAGCATTATAATAACCAAATTATTTAACATGGCAATAACAATATTAGCGTAAAATTACACAGCTGTAAAGGAATGCACCACTGAAATATAATAATTTTTGAAAGACTTTATTTCTAACACATTATCTCTTCAAAATTATTTACTTTTAACTTAAAAACTTACAAATATTTTAATTCCATTTTAACATTTACCAATACCAACAAAAATACAATCTATTTCTCAAACGATAACTATTTTATTCATGCTAAATAAAGATTTTCCCAATTAATAGTACGTTTTCTTTTAGGAGAGATATGCTTAATCTGAAGAGCAAATAACTTATTAATATAACCAAGAGTTACATGAAAGCAAATTAAAAAACCACTACAAATTGCACAACTATGTTAGTTTTCCTTGCCTAACAAGTTTTCTTCTAAACAATAAAACTAAATCATGGATTCTAACCAAAACCAATTAACTAGACAGGGATGCGACCAAATACCTAGCCACTGGACATATGCTTTGCAGATCTTGAGTACGCTGACAAGGTCCCACAGGTAGCTGTAGATGTCACACATGAAAGATTTGTTGGGGCCGGAGATGATTTTGTCTAGCAGACTGAATACCACATCCACCTTCTCCACATACTCATCTGCCAAGTGATGCCATTCCGTTGCCTGATGACGAAAGGATAAAACAAAATGCAAATGATATAAAACCCTGCGTAGACGAGGAAGGACAGAAAAGAAAAATAGATCCATTTGAGAGAAAAAGATAACCATTTAATTGACAAAAATATACTTGTATTGAGAACTAAATAAGTCTTTATTTAAAGATTCTACATCCATACACATTATAAATTTAGATGCATGAGATTAGCTGAAAAATATGTTACAGATCACAATTGTTTAAAACTTTGAATATATGACATATAAAATAAAACAATTAAACCTTTTTTTACAAACAAAAATTGTAACTTAGTCTGCCTTACAGATAGCAGAGTAGAGTGTTTCAATTTATAAAATTATCAGAAATACCAAAACAAATAAATATTGTCAACTTAACATGAGGCAATGTAGTGGGAGGGAACAGATTTAAAAAATTACATTTGAAGGCTGCGACAACTGTCATATTTCAAATTGAAGCATAGAGGCCGAGCCATTCAAAAAAAAAAAAAGATCAGTGCAACATACCTATAAATGAATTCTACTGCAATATGACAAATATAATATTGAACATAAATGATGAAAATAAGTAGTAACAAAACTATCATCAAAATGTATAATAAAATAATTACCTCAAAGGAATTTCTTTTGCCTCCAGTCTTTGAAATACACACATAATTATTCCGTAGCCAGTGAAGTCTTTGCAGCAAAAATAAGCCTCTAGAGCCATGCTCAAATGGCATGTAGAAAACATCTGTGAGGAGAATCGCATCTTCCTCTGTCAGATAAGAAACTTTATTGTGTGCCATCTCATCCGTTTTCTTGCCGTCAACCATCATCTCTGCACTCTCCACTTGCATCAAACTGTCAGATGAGTTTTGTTTCTCCAGAAGAGGTGGAAGAGGTAGAGGTTCGCTGATGGAACTGTTACTGAATTCACTTTGTTGAGGCATCGATGCCGTACTAGGGGATGCGTCTGGGCCATCAGCAATATCAGATGTGGAGCATGGCTGAGCTACATCCATGGGTTCGGCACTAGACAACGATTCAGAGTCTGAGCAAATGGGCATGTCAGACAAACTGTTGACAGGCAGACTAGGAGGTTGGAGGAAGGTCGGTGGAGGGTCAGGGAGATGGTGAATGGATGATGACAGGGTAGGAATTGGCATGAGCACACCAGACGTGGTGATGGTGTTTGTGGCAGACGATGACGTCAGGCATGTTTTGATCACATCCGGTAGCGGAAGACCGGCGGGAGGGGAAGCCGGCATGTAGGGTAGACCCGGGGGAATGTGTGGAGATTCCAACTCTGAGGGGTCAAGACATGGAGGGGCATTTGAAGGGATGTCTAATGGGGAAGGCAGTCCTGAGGGTGGGAAAGGAGCTATGCCAGGGGGAATGGATGGATTGCCTGGAGCACAAGAAGGAACGCCAGGGGGAGAGGATGGAGGGGGTGAAGGAGTGAGGACCAAAGGAGGGCCATGCAACGGAGGAGACGAGGGCAAGACTCCGGTTGGGACGCCTGGAGGAAGGAGTGTTGGTAAGACTCTAGGGAACGGCTGTCTAGGAGGTTCTCGAATTGTGTTGATCTCATCAAGCCATTTACGTATGGCAGCTTTAAGAGCTAATTTGGGATTGTAACGGCAATCCATCCGGGATGGAAGATCCTCATCCGAACTGAAATCACTTTCAGTTTCCAATTTGATGTCTGCAGCAATAGGACTAAGGCGCTCTCGATCATCTAAAAGAGTAAAAAAAATAGATCATAATACAATTGTTTCTTCTGTCCAAAACCAATGATTTAAAATAGCATTTCAACAATTGAAATCCTTTACAGATAACAAACATCTTATGTTCAATTAAATTGCTGTCAAATGACAACAGCAATACTCAAACATAGAGTGATTTAAAAATAGAACAAAGAATATCAGTTCATTCCAGTTCGTAAGTTGATTAGTCATTCTGCCAACTCAGAAGAATAGATATTACATACACAAAAATCGTTAGCACTGAGAGAAGTAACTTGAATAGAAAACAAATAGAAGCAAAACCATATGGCAATAAAACAAAAATTACATAAAAATATAACTCAACTTAACCAGCACAAGTATGAATGAAAGAAAAAAAAACACAACAGATACAAATAAAACAACCAACAATGAATACATGTAAGTAAAAAAAAAAAAAGAAAGAAAAAACCAACTCACGAGCAACTAAGTCTTTCTTGACACCATCAGGATTTGAATGACACCATTGTCCCAGTGTGTGAATGGCCATGAAATTGGCTTCAAACTCCGTGTTTGGGTTGGTCATCACTCCGTGGATGTAAGGAATTATTTCAGGGGAGCGGCCGTCATATGGACCAAGAAAAACTCTTCTCGGGTCGTAATCATTGGCGTGAATGTTGTCCCAGATCACAGCCGGTCGCTTCAAGACAGTGGCGATTTCTTCCAGAGATTGGATCGTTAACTTTTTACTGACAACTCTGGGACCTAATTTTAAAAACAACAACGCATGGTATGAATCATATAGAATAGAGTGTGAACATCAACTTTGAAAATCAAAATAAGATATTATATTACAACAGCTACCCATCTTTATTGCATTGTAGATCCAAAAGCAGATTCTAAAACAGAAGGTAATTTTTTTTATTAAAGAGAAAGAGTTAATGTTATAATCTTGTTATTAAATAGAAAAGTAAATATATGTGACAACTATAGATAATAGAATAGAAACATATGTTCAAAACTGGATGAATATAAATGGTAATGTATACTCTATTGCAGACTGAAAATTAAAAACAATTTTTAAACTTCTTTTAATAAAAACACACACACATATACTATAGATGATTCATAGGATGTTAAACAACATCCATTGAATATACCATGGTTTGCAAAGCTGCCAAAATTTGACATTGTTCATCAAACAATGTAAAAATAAAAGAATAACTAGGGTTTTGAATTAACTAATAGATGGAAAAGACAAATCAAATGCATACCTGTCCACATGATATCAATTCCAGGTAGAAGTTTTGAGCCAATCGTAGTCAGATAATCTGACGTAGAGACATTTGGAATTGCACGAGAAGCACAATACTCTGGAGGAGAAGTGAAATGGAAAAATAAACATAATCAACCAGTCTTTGACAATTTTGTTGTTTGTAGTGAATTTGAGTGACTGACTGATCACTGGAAATTGTCTTTTTAGTGTATAATAAAATTTCTATTTTCCATCATTCTATCAAAAATCTTGTAGACATATTCCAAGAAGTAAAATGATACATGACAGGAACAAGAAAATAAATTAGAACCCCATCTGTATCATGAGCATGTGTTGCTATTTAAAAAAACAAAATAAAAATGCACTTGCAGTCTATACACTTGTCACAAGTTCTGTCAACATCATTATTTCAAAATAACCCCAAAGATATCCATAAAACATAAAGAGTAAGTGAGAATGAGATTAAGAAAAGTGTAATTGAAATAAAACAACATCAACAAAAGGACCAAAATACAATAATAAAGTAGAACTACATCAATTGGGACACCCAGTAATCAGGAAGTTGGTAAATCATTGCCAAGGAATCTATTTATTTAAAATACTGTTACTTTTGCAAATGGGAAAAAAGGTAATCTGGTTGATTCCTGAGGTGCATAAATTAACAAGGTACCACTGTATCTGATTCATATAACTAAATGAACCAATAATGCTAATGAAAGTACCACCATTAGCAATAGTAGATAACATTACAACACACACACACTTGACTTGACAAATCCAATCTAAAATCAGAATATAATTTATATTGCTGCTTAATTAATCAAATACCAGATGATGAGATATGACAATAACCTGATCAACATTTCCAATTGAATTCAACTGAGAGAAAAGATGCAAAGGTCATGATAATAAATACAAGCGTCTTAAAGATAAAACATTCATGAGATAAAAATAAAAATGTTTTAAAGCGGCTTCAAAATAAAATATTTCTTGTGTTCTGCTTTTTTTGAAAGATACATCTTGCTTAAAAAGTCTAGTTTTGTCTAATCCATTTCATTCCAAAGAGTTTTGGTATATGAATAAGAAACAACTTTTTTTATAAGTATGAAAGATTTTAACATAAGTAAATTTCATAGAATAAATTCCATTATAAAATATAAACTATACCTGTGGGACAAAAAAGAAAAAGCTTGGGCTGATTGAGATGTTCGTAGACTTCATTGGAAACCGAAACTTGAGCAGCAGCAAATGACTGGAAGGCACTGCGGTCCATTTCAGATAACTCTGGATCAATGTCGTCAAATAACACAGCAAAAGCTTCACAACCAAACGTAGCAACCTGTTCAAAACAAAACAATTTCATGAATGAATGAATGAAATGTATCTCTTCACTGAATTGGACTCTTTAACATACATCAATTAATCATTTAATAGTGGGATGGGGGGATGACATAATAACACAAATATAAGATATATATTATATACATTCAAAAAAATATACTGTCGGGTTTCTTTTCTGTTTAAAAAAAAAGAAAGTGAAAAGCAATTAATTAAAAACAATCATCATGAAGCACAATATTCTAAAACAATTGATTGAGCATGCTTCTATGCTTTTATAGAATATAGAGAATCAATAGCACAAAAAAGAAAGTTATAATGAAAAGCTGTATTTATTTCTATTGTAAAGGTAGAGTGGTCTGATGAATTACCAATAATAATAATAAAAATAATAATAACAATCATATTAAACAAATAAAAAAACTTAGAGCAAACCTGTTCCAATTTTCTTTTGAGAGCTTGAATATCTTTACTGCTTGAGAAAGAAATGTCGAGACCAGGAGACACAGCGTAAACAAAAGTGATGCTCTTCTCCTTAGCACTTGTTATAAGATGAGTAAGATTTTCTAAAGAGAAATGGAGAAGCAAATAATAAATTCAACTGAGAAGGGGAAACATGTAATTGTTAATAAATAAAAACCTTTCTGAAAAGTATTTAACCTCTTTATAAACTCATACTATAGTTAAGATGCTATCAACCAATAAAGACGTTTCTTTGATTTATTTCAAATATAAAGAATAAGAAATCAATAGAAGAAAAACAAATCAATCTCCTCAATGAGCTAGACTGAAAATGATCGCTTAACTGCATGTTGCAAGCATTCCTTTGGGTGTGTATGTGTAGATGAGTGTGTGTGTGTGGGTACATGCAGTATGACAAAAATATATCTATTTAACTTGTCATCCAAATTAACCAAGCAATTATTAAAATTCACTCTAGTATAGAAGAGCCATTAGCAAATTCAATAAGGGATTACTTACATTTTTACATTTACACCTACTTTTAGATATCACTAAGATCTGATACAAGATAAATCACACTTACCAGCCTCTTCAACAGAGTAAAGGTCTCTCCAATATGCCCTGTGCTTATAATCATCCTTCGGAGCATACATGTATGTATTCAACCCACAATCCATCATCCTGAAATGGACAAATCAAGATAATAAATGCCACACACACACAAATATAACAACAATTATTCATTCAATTGTTCACACAATACATATATATACATGCAGACAATATTGATATGCTGACGTCTCTTTTTTCAACACAAGGAAAAGAAAGATGTCCTTTTATATCATATTGAAAACATTACGAACCAAAGATTCAAAAAGTCATTCATAGCACGATAGCACATCCAGAAGAAATCGCTGAATTGCTTCTACAAACTTATGGGTATAAGACTACAGAAAAAAGGATTCATTGACCAAGACTACACAAAATTACTTCCTTACCAGCCAAATAGTAACTTCCGTTGATCTGCACTCCATGGTCTTCCATAAAAACCTGTAATGATAGATAAATAAAAAATGTTTTAAATA
>JAUEKR010428934.1:0-12396 GCA_031762895.1 Corambe burchi
GCATTCCAGTCTGCACTTCGACGTTGATGTGATACCCATTGTGGGGTTTATCAACTTAACATTACAGATACAGATAGGGTTAGGGTTAGGTTGCAGGGTTAGGGTTTGCCTTGGCCTTGGGTTTGAGTTTGGTGTAGGGTTAAAGTTAGAGTATGATGGCTTGACCCAAGATGGTAAATTTTACCGTGTGATAGACTAGACTATCTACTATCTCCCTAGGTAGTAGACTAGTATCTAGACCTCTATAGTCTATACTCTAATACTCTATCAAATAGAACGTTATGCCGATTATCGAACAAACCATCCCAGTTGCATTTTGCACTTAAACTTAATCCCCCCTGCTACGCTACGGTTCACAATGCATTGCCTCAGGTTCAGGAAGATATTTACCAAATGGCGCTCTGTAGCTCAATGGCTGATTGCCATTAGAAAATATAAATGGGTACTCCAAGCAATATGGTGTCCGCGAATGATATACGGAAAATATGAAAGGTCGCCATTTTGTCGTGATTACGTAATCAGTTTTGTAACCAGATTGGCCAACAAACACGCCAATTTCCGGATTGTCCGGTACTCGGTTAATTATTCGGATCCCGGGTAATTACCCGGGTAATCAATATTAATCTTTTACCCGGTTTTTTGTTTTGTTTTTTTGCTTCTTTTTTTTTTTGTGTTGTTTTTTTTTAAATTAATATTTTAGACCTATCTATTTAGACTTGACCTGTCTGTATGTGTTTACATCTATTGCAATTTTGTTGTTTTATTTTTGTTTGATGATGTTTGTTTTTGTCATTTTTTAATGCTCTTACTAAGGAGGTTTTTTGTTGTTTTTATATTTTTTTAAAAATTATTTTTAATATTTTAGAGCTAGGTTTTAAGATCAGGGATAAGGTAATTGGTTAGGGTAAGCTTAGGTTTAGGCTTAGGACTAGGGTTAAGGGCAGATTAAGGTTTGGATTTAGGTTAGGATTAGGATGAAAGTCTAATTTTATCTCTTTATGTTTCATTTTTATGTTGTTTTTGCATTTTTTCTTGTGATATTTTGTTTTATTTTTTCTTAAAATTTATACCAAAATGTTTTGGCTACTTTTGGCACTCAAGTCATAATTATGGCCATTTAGTCTTATTTTCACTTTTTTATATGTGTGCATTTTTATAATTATTATTTTACTGCACTTTTCTTGGCGCTTTAGTCAAAATTTTGGCCTAAGCCTAATATCTAGAAACATTTAGTATAGAGGGCAATTTCACGGTTACGGAGTGACATTTCAGTATAATTTTCATTCAACTTTCAGCTTTTTGCATAGGATAATAGCTTTTAAGGTTGTAATTTTTGGGCTTATACTGTAGATATAATGCATCTCATGATGCACAGAAAATTTGGAGTTCATATCTTTCACAGTTTTCTCACAGGGCATCTCTGAATGGCAGTTACGGAATGACACCAGTAAAAGCAAGAATTTTCAATTTAATGAATGCATTCATTGTGATAGCCTTTTGAATTTGTTGACTGTGTTTAGCTTTTCTGTGGTTTCTCACACTTGAGAGATGTCAATGTTGCTTTATAATTTGAATTCCAGTCTTTAGGGGTGAAATTTAAATTTTTCCTTAAAACAGAAGTCGGTTACAGAGTGACACTACTGAATGTCCCATGCAAATATCTGAAATTACATCAAGTTTAACCTCCCATCTCATCATCATCATAGCCTTTCACCCTTGACAGGATATAGGCCACGGACTACAGTCTTCCACTCTTCCCTATCTTGGGCAATCATTGACAGCTCCTTCCAGCTCCTGTTACTTCTGCAAATGTCCTCATTCACAGTCCTCCTCCATGTCCCTCCCGGTCCTCCTCTCCCTCTATGGCCCCGGGAACTCCACCGAAGCACATGCCTGGCAATGCCATCCCTTGGTTTTCTTAAAGCTACCCATGAAGGGAGACTTGGGCGATTGTAGCAATTGCCGGGGGATTGCACTTTTGTCAATACCTGGGAGGGTGTTCAATAGAGTTCTGTTGAATGGGGTCGGGCGTACTGCTCATGGTCGGCTCGGAGACCAGCAGGCTGGGTTCCGGGGGGTGGGGGGCGCTCTTGTACCGACCAAGTTGCGGCCTTGGGGGTCATTGTTGGCCAGTAGTCGGAGTGGAATTCACCGCTGCTTGTTAGCTTTGTTGGACAGTAGTCGGAGTGGAATTCACCGCTGCTTGTTAGCTTTGTTGATTATGAGAAAGCATTTGATGGTGTGGATGGGATAAGCCTGTGGAGGATTGTGAGGCATTATGGTGTCCCAAATGGAATTGTTAGTCTAGCCCAGGGGATGTGTGATGGCACAGCCTGTGGGGTGTTGCACGAGGGAGAGTTTACAGACAGCTTCAAAATTAATGCTGGAGTGGAGCAGGGGTGTCTGTTGTCTCCATTTTTGTTTATTCTGACAATGGATTGGATAGTGAGGGAAGCTGCCGTGGGGAGGGGGAACAGAATTCAATGGACTATGTGGAAACAGCTGGATGATCTCGATTTTGCAGATGACTTGGCACTATTGTCCCATACGCACCACCAAATGCAAACAAAGACGAAGGATTTGGATTGTCTTTCCAAGTCAATAGGCCTTAGAATACACCCAGGAAAATCCAAAGTTCTCAAAGTTGCAACCCGAAATAATAGTCCAATTCTTATTAAAAACCAGCCTTTGGATGAGGTTGAGAGGTTCACATATTTGGGTGGTGTTGTAGACGCAGGGGGAGGAGCGGCAGCGGACATCTAGGGCAGGAGTTGCATTCATGGGCCTAAATGATGTCTGGAAGGACCGTGAGATGTCACTAAGAACAAGAATGAAATTATTTAATTCAGGTGTGAGATCTGTGCTGCTCTGCGAGAGTGGGGCATGGAGTGTCACACACTTCTTGGCCATGGAGCTCCAAGCCTTTGTTAACATCTGCCTGAGAAAAATGTTAAGAGTAGGGTGGCCAAGAGTTGTTGGTAACGAGGAGTTGTTGGAGGGGACCAGACGGGAACCAGTTGTGGATGAGATTGGAGGGCGGCGATGGAGGTGGCTTAGGCATACTTTAAGAAAACCTCCCAGCTACCATACATTAATGAAACACTACAAATAAAAGTGGTTTGACTCTTCCAGGTATGGATTTTGCTAAAAAATGAACTTTTGAATGCAAAAAAAGTTTTTACATTACTTTAAAATGTATCTTTATTGTTTTAAATTAGGGAAAATCATTTTAGTTATTCTTTTTTATTTAAAAAATATGCATGATTAATGTTGCATTTTATCATATTTTCTGTCAACAATTATTGCGTTTGTGATGTCATTTAAAGAAAAATACATTTTTCTCATTTTTTTTGACCCATTCCTAGACCAACTAATAAAATCAAGCATAGTGAATTGATGTGGTACCTATTATACTGCACTATAAGCAGTTTTTACCCCCATGAGAGTAATTAATCCACCACTGCTCTCTACATTTCAAAGCAATTTCAAAGCTTTTGGTTTTTTGCGTTGTTTAAGATTATAAAAATTGACATTTTTACTTTTCCCTATATCAAACTGATGAACAAAGCAGATTACGTATATATGTGTGACAATTATTGTTGCAAAGATGTCAATGATTTCTTTTAAGTTTGAGGCAACCAATGTTTTATGAATTTGTCACTCCGTAACCTTGTTTTGACAAAATTTTGAGACTCAAAATTCATTAAATAGTTCTTTTTTTGGTTTTGTCTAAAAATGATTACCTTTTTCTTGTTTGGAAAAGGCATGTTTGCTTTCATATTGATCAATTTATTAATATTGTGATAATAAGAGGTAATGCTGATTTGATAAGTGTGCATACATTTTTTGAAAACTATGAAAATCTTCCCAAACCCTTGATTTTCTGATACAAAACAGAAAATAATACTTAATGATGATCAACAGCTATATTCTGTTTGATTTCATGCTTATCAAATAAAGGTATGGTGTGTTGTATGAACTTGTCACTTTCAACAAATTATAGACACTTTTAATTTTTACCAGACTTGGATATCAATTAATGAACGTCAAATCTGAAATAGATTTAAAATGATTTGAATTTTGAACAACTGGCAAAACTTTTTCTTTTTTTGTTTTTTGTTTTTTTGGTTACGGAGTGACACACAATATGGCTACCCAGCATAACACAATTTTACTCCCATAAATAGACATTATTCAGGAAATTTCAAGCCACTAAGCTATGAAATAAATCAAATCTATTCAGATTAATGACCCCAGGTATCCAGGACCTTGTTATTATTGTCTTTAAACAAAATGTAGTAATTTTTACTTTAAAAAGTAATTTCAGATTACCCTCAGTGATCATTAAAAAAACAACTTAGTGACCAGATGATTTGAAAATCTTTTTGGATTATGATAGTTAAAAAGTCATTAACCTACTGGAAAAACCCATTGACATGGCATCGTTGCCATTTTGATTTTTTACTCTCAAGTGATGTCTTCACGTGAAATTGCCCTATACCAAAAGATCAAATCCAAGGCCAAAAAAAAAATAGCTTCCACGGGACACCGTATTGCTTGGAGTACCATTATATGTATGCTGTATATTATATATAATGGATATAAAGCCCATTGATTGGTCGACTTTCGGAATGTAGCCAACGTCACAATTTCCAATTTTATAAGAGGTCACATGGGACTTTTTGTTAAAGCATTTTAATGATTTTTTTCTCTGTGAGTCGTACACATTTTTCCAAATCTCTCAAGATTGAACACCTACTAGAGTAAATCTCGATGGTTTGAAGACTTAAATTCTCGTATGTGCTTTAGAATTTCTTTACACCCGATAGACTAAACAGCTTGTATCACTTCGTTTACTGCATCAAATTGTGGAATTAAAGCTTTTACTTGCTTGACGTAATGTTATTCTGCCTTATTATGCAAAAAAATACCCAAAAAACTAACAACACGAACTTGTGGAATTATTCCTAGATTTTTCGACTAGATCCAGTCTTCTTAGAGAAAATTTACGAACTGTCGAAGTTCAGAGGATGATACAAATGACATAAGGAATGAAGAAGATTAGTACTTTCATTTTGACCCTATCCTAATGCTGAATCATTTTTATTTGCATATATTAAGTGTATGGATTGGTATACGCAAGTTTTGAGATCCTAGCTATTGTCATTTCCCGATTAAAGGGGATTTCCGAACCGATGACATTGCAAGTTATCTCATTGGTTTGTAATCGTAACATGACAAAAGAGGCTCATTAAACATCGTTTAAGATCTGAATTAGTGATCAAGGCAGTATTCCGAAAGTCGGCCAACAGTAATACTAAACTAGTTGAGTCAGTTGGCTTATTAAAAGAAGAATTAGCTTCATTACCTTAATATATGGCAATCGGCGATTGAGCCTTGAGCTACCGAGAACCATTTGACAAATATTTTCCCCGAGTTGTTGCATCGTAACAGGGGCTACGAGTCTAGGCCTAAGGTACCAAATGGGGTAGTTCGTCAATTTTCGTGATTGCGCTTTAGTTTATGCATCACAGGCGTCTTAAGTTTCGCTCAAAGCACTTAAATATCATTATAAACACATCTGAAAGCTTTGTCATTCGTTTAAAAGCTTAAAAATGTGTATTACAAGCTGTTGACAATGTGGTCGAAGCAATGGGAACGCTATAACGCAAACTTATTATTTTTTTGCTGCAATTATTGCAGATATAATAGAAACTCTACGAAGCACTTGCTACAGTTCCTACTACTACCCGTGTTGCTATTTCTGTTTCCATTTTAATATTATCATCTTTGCTGCTATAGTTGATTTTATAAGATTTTCACTTATTTTTGGTTTGTTTGTGATTTCATACATTGCTATGTTGATTGTGTTTATGCATGCGTCCATTGTTGCTTTTTTACTAAATTTTTTGTTACATTTTATTTATTTATTTATTTTATTTTTTGGTAAATTTCTGCTTTTTATTTCATACATTGAGCCGCAAATTTTGCCCTTTTTGTGGTAGATTATGGCAAAATTTGGGGTTTCGAATGGCAAAAAAAACTGTGGGGACAGCGCTATGCAGACTATATCACTATGCTGGGAAATTATTGAGATACCTTTCTGTCAAGGCTCTGGGAAGCTAATGTCTAGAGAACTAAATAGAGATTCCCCCTCTATAGACCCTCTAGATTTATATTATATTCTAGTAAAAGCACATATACTTATACTTATATCCAATATTAATTATTTTTCATCAGAATATAAAAATGGAACCCTCAGGATCTGCTACAAATAACATCACAAGTCCTGGAAGTCAAGGTCCTGAAACTGATGATGATGAAACAACATTGAAGCATCTTGATGCAAGAAGAAGGCAAAGTCGACAAAGACCATTAGCACAAGATGAAGATGGATCAAACTCTGCTACCAATACCAATGGCACTAATGGTAAGTAGACAGGTAGGGTGTTGTACTGGTAAGCTTGATGTTTAAATGTCATTTCAATAAACTTGATCTCGATATATGATTGCGTAGGCAGGACTGAATTCATGGTAGGCCTATATACAGTAAAACCCGATTATTCTGGAAACCTTGGGACTGTCTGGAAATTGACGGTGTCATGTAAGCAGGCTGCTGGCGGCTATTGCCTATTATTACATTTATATGAAGATGATATTAGTATTCATAGACAGTATGATTGATTAATTTATCCAACTATTTAAATGATGGAACATATTAAGAAGATACCGGAAAATATTTCAGGCCATAACCATTTACAATCGTTATTGTTACGGTAGGTCACAGTTTTCATTGTAGGTATAATAAGACATATTTTATAGGCTTACTTCAGAGATATATCTGGCAAAGTGTTGGTGGATGGCAGTACTGTACGAGGTATTCCTGTGTTTTTATGCTATACTATCAACCAAACATCCTTGTAAATCATTGTCACTTATTGTAGCACAGAGGTTCTTATGTTACTCTTTTCCTCCGTTGTAAAAGTCCTGGGATCCACTTTAGGGCGGTGTTCTCTTAAATTAAAAAGTAAAACTTAAGCTAGTAACTGATTTATATATGATGATGTCATAAATATTTTAAATGAATTTGGCACATTATGCAGAAAACCAAATAAGTATGAGTATGCTATTTATACTTTTTAAGTTTACAAATTCTTTATCAAAGGATAGAATTTTTTAAATATCCTCCTGTAATATTATTATTATGATTATTATTATTGTTATTATTGTTATTGGTATGTTTTACTTCTTATACACACCAATAATGGTTGAGTACTGTAAATCACATATTTTTGTTCTTTGTTTTCAGATGAAAATGGAAAGACTGTCCTTGAATGCCCT
Organism: Corambe burchi; assembly: GCA_031762895.1. Lineage (NCBI taxonomy): Eukaryota > Metazoa > Mollusca > Gastropoda > Nudibranchia > Onchidorididae > Corambe > Corambe burchi. The sequence goes on from JAUEKR010428934.1 coordinate 7,342, forward strand.
ATTTGTCTGCAAAGTTGTCAGTTTCCAGTACAGTTGCCTTGTCGCCACATCTTCTGCTTTCTCTGTGTCAAAGGTGTAGTGAGTAGGAATAAAGGATGTGCGTTGTGTAGACAATCCATTCCATCTGACTATTTATATAAACCTACTCTGTTATACCAGGAATTGTTGGAAGAGACTATTTCTTTTGACGATGGCTACGGTTGGTTCTACGAAGGGACTGAAGGGTGGTGGCAATATGATGACCGCACATCCAAGGAATTAGAGATTTATCACAAAGCTGGTAGCGCTTCGTGTGAGTTCCTCATTGCAGGATTTGTGTATGTCATTGATCTTACCAACATGGTTCAATACAGGAGAAACGACCGCTCCAAAAGGCGTCGTGTCAAACGAGATCTCATTAGCATCCAAGGTAGAAAAGGTGTCGCAGGGCTGAAAATTTTGACAGATAATGCTGTGTCAGCAAATGATCGGCCAGGAGCAGATGGCCACGAAACAAATGGAACTACAGGACATCAGCAATCTATACCCATTCGGCATGCAAATCAACCTGCTGCAGACAGCTCCTGTTCACCCCCCACTCCTCACAATACTCCACAAACCCCAATGACTCCGTCTGAGAGTCCGCCTACAAGAGGACCAACTGAGTGTGATTTATCGGGCCCGTTGCAGCGACTTCGTCTCACAGCAGGATATCCTCCGTCTCCTCCCAGCCCACAAGTTGGTGCGGCAGGATCCAGTCCTGATTTTCATTCTTCAGACTTTTCCAGCCCTTCAATGGAAGATGTACGTGCCAGTCTTCAGCAGCTGCAGTCTGCATCTGGAGCCACTAATCATCAAGATTCATTTGATGCTGCAGATGATGGCAATGTGTGATTGTGTTTATGATGCTTTTGTTGTGCTCATCATATATATTGTAATTATCAGGCGTGTGAAAACCTAAAGTCTCTCCCGATTATTGATGCTCAGAAAAAAATTGGTGGATACTGAATTATTCTATTTTAGATTACTGGATTGACATATTTTCCATTTAATTTGATATCTCCACTATATTGATGTCTGTGCATAAATGAAATGGTAATAATAATTAAAGGTTATATTTAAATATTATCGTTATTATTATTGTTATTATTATTGTTATTATTATAATTAGTATTGTTATTATTATTATTATTATTATTATTATTATTATTATTATTATTATATTATTATTTATTATTATTATTATTATTATTATTATTATTATTATTATTATTTATGATGATCATTTATATTGGTATGACATATAATTTTGTTAGTGGTTTGATCAATTTGTAGTTAAGTTTCCCTGGGAATCAACATAAGTGGTATTGATGGAGTTAAGATCCACCAGAATGTTATTTTCTGAAAATCTATAGTAATGCAGCTATGTTGTAAGTAATGTTATCAACAATAATAACACTTATAATTTCAAAACTGTTTATTTCCATTCATTTCTCAATTATATATGATAATGCTTTACATGAATTTGTGTCATAATTTTTTAATTGATTTCTGGTTAATTGGTAATATTTAAACAAATTATATATTTCATGATATAATCCAAGTGAGCATTTTTATAATATGTTAGGTTATAGATAATATTGCTAACAATTACATTTCGATTTAGTACAAAATATACATTAGTTGAAGTCTTTAATTTGTTTTCCTTGATATAGTTTTAGAATATATCAATATGAAATCTTTACACTTAGATTTATTATGTTCTATGTAATTTCATTTGGATGGAGCTTGCTAAGTGGCATTCTAATAGCATCTTACAGCTAAGTATACCTGTTTTATGCCGTGCTATCATTTAATCAGCTTTTTTTTCTTTTGGTATTATAGATTGCATATATAATAAATTCAGTTACCACATTTGTGAAATCTGCATCTTTACTCTTCTCCCTTTTTATATTATAATAATAATGCATATAGATGATCATAAAAATGTTTTTATATCATTATCATTATTACCCATTGCTTTCATTTTCTCATTTTTTCCATGGTCTGTGATTTCTCTTGGATATAATACCTTATCAATTCTATTTTATTTATTTATATTTTATTACATTGGAGAAATAGAAGGACAACTACATCATACATATATAGGAGCTTTATCTTTGAAATAAGATGATCAAACAAAGACAAAATTTAGTTACATTTTTCTCACACTGATGAAGCTGTTAAACAAGTGATAATTATTTTGCGGTTTATATTACTATTTGATTTATAGGATATATTTAGACGGAGTTAGTCTCATATTTTAATGTGTCTGATAATTTTTTCTTATATATTTTATTATATCTGATAATTTTTACATGCTGCATCTCTCTCTCTCTCTCTCTCTCTCTCTCTTTCTCTCTCTCTCTCTCTTACTCTCTCTCTTTCTCTCTCTCTCTCTCTCTATCTCCCTTAATATGAGTCATTTATACATGTGTATACAAGAAGCTAACAAAACAGATTATAATTTGAATTGTATATTTTATATATTATAATATGACTTACTTATAGTCCTACTACTGTAGACTAATCTGATTTATACCTATCTATCCAATTTTATATTACTGGGGCATGACGTTTTGTTCTCTTTGTTCCTTCTTTTTGTATATTAACTTTCTTACTGGTTTTTTTTTTAGTTTCACATTTTGACAAACAAAAAATTTTGTAATTAACTTAGGATGTAACAATCTTTCTCCAGATCCCCCAGCTACATCGCTACTAGCGTAGTTGATTATATTCTCATTTGTTTGTATGTTTTTGTGGATGAATGAACTATTCCGAAATTTTAATTTCTGTCTTTGTTTCTCTTATCTAGAGCTCATACACATACTGTTTCTTTCTGTAGATGTGTATTTTCATTTTGCTGTACGGTGGCATTTTGATATTTTACTCCTTATTAAAATATTCTTTTGTTTTTTTTTGCTGTGGGCCAGAGTTTGCATATCTATAGATATATCATGTATGATATAAAAACCTCAAAATAGTGACCTCTTTGAAAAGAGGCATATATATTTGGGCTTGGATTGTGTCTATTGTCCACATGTTGCACTCACTATATCCTGCAACTTCATCCTGTAATTATTTTTCCTTATCTTCTCTGGGGGGAAGGGGGGTGGGGAGTCTCTCCACCATGTACAATTAGCTACACTTATAGCATGTCATTATTGGTAGGGGGCTTTGAAAATGGATCGCTACATCCAAGGTTTGTTTTTTTTAACATTATTTTTAGTATTGTAATGGGGAAGTTCCATGAAATATTGCTACATCATTCGAAGCTCGTTTCAAGTGTAGTTGAGTGTATATTTACTTATTTATTATTTCCTTATTATTATTGTTACTGCCAAATATTAAGCTGGAGCATAACACATCAATTTGAATGTTTAAAATTACACTGTTGTGCTTTGATTGTAGTATGTTGTGTACAATTGATTGTAATTATATCCTTGAAATTTGAATGAAATTGTAATATTATGTATTTATAGGTGTTACAGAGTGTTCTTGTGTATTGAAAATGATACTTTGTATTATATTATTTATGATTGTAATATACTATTTTCTGTAAAGCTTGTTGTTAGTTTTTCATCCCATCAGATTTCATCTTTAAGTTTAATTAATAAGGAAGCTTTTATGACAATAACTTTCTAACTGAAAGAAATAAAACTTGATTGTTGAATATTATAAGCTGACATTTTATCATAAATAATTGTCTATTATTGTTTCATTTTTTTATTTTCATATTATTGATTACTGAAAGATTTAAAGATATAAAGAAGCTTACTTCGATAATAGGCTAAACCATATACTATTTATTATTATTGAATTTATTGTGCCAATTGATATTAAAAAGATATTCTTTTTTTAAAGATATTGCTAGCATTTTTTAATTATATGTTCTAGAGGTGGTCACTATACGATGAAACATAATGCAGTGGAATCTCTGAAATTGGGATTATCAGCCAATTGGCACGAAACCATAGGTCAGTAATTGCTATAATATAAAGTATAATTAACTTTTCTAATCGGGAATTCCATGTGATTGGACACATAACTTATCTATCTAGGTATTCCAATTAGTGAGGTCCCACTTTATTTCACATGTATTACCTACTTTATTTCTAACTCCTACACTCCTTATTACAGCATCTCAACATTTTATCACATAATGTAAAGTTCATAAATGTCAAAGTGTTGTTATCTTTCAATGTTGAATTAAAATAAAAACTTGGAGACTTAAACTGTTTGTGTCTTTGTTGATATGATTATCATATTATGATTTTTTTTTTATATACAATGTGTTACATTTTTGTGTGAGAATATAAGAATCATTTTCATTGGGTATTAATATTTATGTAACTCCTCAAATCAAACTAAGCCTTAAGTAGGAAAAAAATGATTATACTAGGTAGTAAATTTATGGCTTTCTTGTCTAGCTGCAAAGTACTCGACTTGTGACCGAGAGGTTGTGAGTTTGAATTCGCATAGCAATGACACAAAGCTGTGTCCTTGAAGAAGGTTCTTTACACACATTTCCTCGCTCCAGGTGCACTGAGTACCTGACCATAGACAGAAATAGAATGGCACTACGTATCTAGCTGTCCCCGCAGTTTTCCGCTGCCGCAAATTATACTTTTTTTTGACAATGACAATATCAGCTATTTTTAGACGATTTTAAGAGAAAAAGGAGTGAAATGTGCGGCAACTGGAACAAAAAAAAAAAAAAAAAAAAAGGCAGAAACAGGAAGGAAAATTATCATAGCATACTAGCATAACAAACCACCGGCGTGATACAAAAATGCAAGTTTTTTCGTTTGTTTTACTATGTCTAGGGTATACGTATACGGTATACGTTAGTAGTAGATATTATATGTTATAGTTATAGGTTAGGTAAAATTATAATTATTGTTCTTTGCCAAACTCAAATGACACAGTCTTAGTTTCAGATTAGTAGTAGTTTTACCTGGGCAAATAATAATAATAATAATAATAATAATAATAATAATAATAATAATAATAATAATAATAATAATAATAATAATA
>JAUEKR010429045.1:0-19101 GCA_031762895.1 Corambe burchi
AAGAAAACTAAGGACCTCAGTCTTGCAAAAGGAATAGTAATTTTCTTCACATAATGGGACGATTCTCTGTTAGTTCGGAATATGGTTGTGTAACTTAAAAAAACAGCGTGATTTTTTTTCCCTGGTGAGTCTACTTTTATCAATTTGAAATAAAATTAAAATCAGCATCCGCATTAGTAAAGTGAATTTTAACCTTAACCTTCGCTGTAAATGAAGCACAAAATACTAACACAGTCGATAACGCTTATAGAGCTGTAATTGGGACACCAGAACAAAGATTGATACATCATAAGTTTGCATAAATCGTCTTATTATGTATTGTTGTATAGAAGCCGTTATTTGAGAAAATAACCACTGCATCCAATTTCATTCACAACAGGGTTCACTAAAAGCCTAGCCAACTGCATTTGCATTCTTAGTCAGATTGTTGAACTTTGTTTTCTGGTGTGTTTTTTTTTACAAATATACAGCTCTTTATATATAAATGCAGGTTATAATCAAAATTATTTCGTTTTTGTCCATAATGGTTACTTCAAAGATCTACAAAATAAGTAATCTTACAAGTAAACAAGACATCAACAACAATGAACTGACCTGGTGAATGCGTTCCGTCTCCTGAAGCTTCTCATCCCAAGTTTTACTCATGTTGTTCATTAACTTTTCAGACTCTGTCAACCTTTCAGCTATGTCTGGCGACATCAGACTCTGAGGAAAAAGCACAAATGCCTATTAGAAGTCTACCACTACCTCAATAAAAATATTTGAACCCTATTTCAATCTGACCGTCGAGATTGGAAAAGTGCTTGCCATCCAATAGCAAAAAAGCAAAAAAGAAAAAGGAAACCAAAAAAAAACAACAGATAAATTAATAAAAAGAAAACAAGAAATTATAAAGACCGCTAGAAAGTCTTAGATCGTACACTTAGACTAGTTAGTCAACACTTTGCTTCGCCCAATGCTTCAGCCAACAAACTAGACTAGGACTAGATATCTAGACTAGCTGTAAGGGGGCATTGGGCCTATTAGAAGTCATTCCTATGTGCACATGCATGCATATAAGCAGAAGCTGGGTAGTCTAGATAGTCTAGTTATATAAGCTATTAACAGTAAGCGGCAAACATAATGCCAGTCGAGTGCACAGCATTATTTCTGAAATAAGCACTTTAAATAAAAATAGTTGACATGATATTCTAGGAGTTGCATAACTGAGGAAACAAGTAATAATAGAAGGTAAATTACCAATTGATCTCAAATTTACTTGAACTTTTCACAGGCTATACAGATTTGGAAAAAATCTACATAATGAATACATTGTACATTGTCAGGCATACACAAAGTTAAAATAAAATGATGTTTCTTTACCAGTCGATGGAGCTTTTATGAATAACAATTATGGACACATGATTCCATCAACGGAAAATGACCGACTGATTTCAAAACCTTCACTGAAAATGTCCATCCCTGGTAATAGTAACAGTTGACATGATAAGCTAGAAATAGTATAAATGACAATAGTTTGTTAGTTTGTCTTACCATGCATTCAATAATACTTCTATCATTCACCAATATGTACAGTGCACAAAACAAAATCTTTGGGATATTTCTTCTTTAATAAACTTGGGTTGCGAACCTGTGCCTGATTAAGTTGAGTCCTGAGAGCCTCCACCTCTTCACGCAATTCTCTTATAATACGGGCGTTGGGGTCCTCATTGACCACAGCGTGGTTGACGATGCGTTTGGCCCGGTCAGCATAACGCAGAGTGGACAGAGTCTCCTCATAGTTGTCACCGGCTGGTGATACAGTGGCCACCATCACAGTTTTGCTGTTGCCTCCCAGATTGTCCTGTGTAAAGAAAAAATTATGTTAAAAAAATGCATTAAAAATAAGTGTTGAAGGAGTTTAATAACATGCAACAAAAATATATCTCAACACCAGTATCAAAAATCACTGTCAAAAATCTTGAGTCAGAAAACCAGTGTTAAAAAAATAAGCAAGGAAAAAATCTGAATCAAAATCTAGTCCAAAACCTGCATAACGACACTGAGTCAAAAAACTGATGTCATAAATTAGTTTTGAAAGCCTCATATAAATCACAGAGTGAAAAACCTCCATCCAAACCCCTATGTGAAGATGTGTGTGGAATAAAATGTTGAAGGTATTTTGAAAATTTTAGCATGATATCAATCATTAGAATATAAAGAAGAAATATGCAGTAATATATTGATTATGAATAGAGTTTTTCATAGTACAAATTATAAATAATCAATTGATAGTATTATATATACACATTGGTGGTTTATTTTTAAATAATTACACAAAGTTGTAATAACATCAATTAAAGTTAAAAAAGTATGAAATAGTAAAAATGAGGGGTCAAAACCAAATACTCAATTAAAAAATAACAAACTGTCGAAAGGGACATAACACTGAATATGCATGGTTACTTGCTAGGAATATACTGGATTATCTCCAATTTCTAGGCACAAAAGAACATCCATATTTTCATACTCAAAATAAATCAGTTTGTCTGATGTGTGTGTATGAACTAACTTTTAGTTATTCATTAAAGCAATATGTGGCTCAGTGGTCTAGTGGTAAGGCACTCAGCTCATGACCAAGAGGTCCCAGGTTCAAACCCGTTCAATGGCGGCTCAAAGTTAAATCCTTGGGAAATTTTTTTACACACATTTCCTCACCCCACGCAGGTGTAATGAGTATTCGGCCATAGGGAGAGATGGATATTATCAAAATGCTTGAATGAAGTGCCTTTCAGGCAGCTCTTCTGTATGCTCCACGAGGAGTTGAGATGGTAATCTTATTAAAAGGCCTGTCAGAGACCCCTTTGTAAAGAGCTTTGAGCATTTAAAAAATAAGTGGGAATGCTCTATATAAATGTTCACTTTAAATTTTTTTTAAATCTCATAGATATCAACTTGAAGAAAAATTGTACAATATTCACCACTATTTTGTATAGCCATATAATACTGGGGTAAGGAAGCTATTAATGACAAGCATATTATGCAGTTTAGTTTACACACACAAGATGTTAAGGGAAAGTATAATTTTAGTGCGTCTCAGAAGTGCTTAACATGCTGAAAGCAGGTTGTGTGATATTCCATAGTCAGACAGCACACGGATAAACATGAATAAAAATGACTATTTAGATTGGAATAGGGGATTGATACATAAAATAATTTAAAACTAGAATACTGAGTCTTAATTCAATATTATGATATTCAGGAGAGAAATATTTTCTATTAAGCACCCAGGACTAACATTAGATGATAGATGTAGCATTATAAAAATGTCCATCATCATTATTATTAGATATCTCTATCAAGTTGTTAATAATAAATGTAGAAATGTATGAGATTAATTTTGCTTATTATTTTTAAAAAGATCACTATCCTAGTAAGGTATTTAAATTTAAGGCTGTTGCTCAACACAGATCTGGCTTATTACTTATAATGGAGTGTCTGAGTACCATAAACAATATAGAGACCATTGGCAAATATAATTATTGTAATGCCAAAATGTGTGTGGGGTCTACCATTGTGTTATTCTATAGCAACAAAACACTACCCATAGTAACCAACTTAGGTCTAGGCCAAATAATACTATTGTTTTTTCTAAGCATGGACTAGGCTAAAGAGGTATGAAAATAGAATAGGCACCAAAGAACCTTTTATTTGCATCTTTTATGTCAACAAACAGACATCCATGAGAAGTATATAGCATAGATAACTTACACTTTAGTTCTATTTTATTGCCTAAGCCTAGATTAACAAATGCTTAAGAATTAGGTTGATGTCAAGGCTAGTTAATATGAAAAGCATTTTGTAGCGACAGGATAAGATAAATAAGATGGCAGACTACACATTCCATTATTAAAATCTCCATTTTCCCCATCCTTCAATATGTCAACTTACAGAACTAGTTGATTATTACTGTTGTCGCGTAAGTTCATATTATTAATAAATTATTTTAAACAGTCGTATTGCTAATAATGATTTTTTAAATGACGTTGGTTTTACATCATCTTTTTATGATTATGTAGTGATAAAAATTTTAGCTACCGATGAGTGGACATTCTATAGTGGGATAGCACTAGGATTAGTGGAGTTTAAATATCTAGTCTTTTCTATGCTGAGTACCCACCTTGAGTAGCCATGTGAGGGTTGAGTCCCTGTACGGGACAAACTTGTTCTTGTTTTTGCCACCAGCAGATTGGTCAGCTAAAGCTGAGATGACTAATCCCAGAGTGGTCAGTGATCTGAAGACAAGAGGGTGGAAAGTAAAAATCAACAGTGAATGGAATCCGTCACGTCAAAATACAATTGTTGAATTTGCTGAAATCTTTTCAGTCACATCCTTAGAAGGGACAAAGACATTCCAGTAAACAAAGCAACAAGAGCATACTTTATTAAAGAAAGAACAATATTCGTAGGCTGACCCATTACAACCTTGTCAATAGTAATCAGAAGAGACCTTGCACGTATCAACCATCATAACAGACCCATATCAATAAATGACCTGAAGGCATAACATCTTTAGCTCAGAACAAAGAGTACACATATCAAAAATTCTCAAAGCGACGCAGTTGGACAATTGGAACATGACATGGTGATATGTAAACCATCAATACCATTTCTAAGAAAATGCACCTTATAGTGTTGAATTTTACAACAACAAAAAAATGTTAACATAGAATAAACAAGTTCTAGAATAGTTCAATATTAGTGTCTTTGATGCTATACTTCATAGGAGACATAAAGCATGCATTCTTAAGCACAGATATATGGTTTGATCTCAAAACATGCAGGAAGTGAGCATAGAACAATTGTATAATAAGTCGACAAATTAAAAGACTATACTACTATAAAAAGTCTTCCTCCTTTTCTTCAAATTTGCCAACTGATTCAATTGTGCTTGAGCATTAACGCTGAATTGGTGGGGATTTTTTTAATTTTTGCCAGAATGGCAGCTTTTAACAGCCTGCTGTTTGTAATCTTAAAGCACCAAGGGGTTTTTAATGTGTTTAGATAATAAACATGGAGCCTCAGAGTTTGTTGGTGGGGTTTTTTGTGTGTGTGTGTGTGAGTGTGTGTTGTTGTTGTTTTTTGCTCACATCTGAGAAGTCTATATCTAATGCATCATACTATTACAACAATAACAAGTACAATGTATATCAATGCCATTATATAAAATTACAAACTTGTTGATATTGCTCCCTTCCTTCAGCCTGTCTCCCATAGCCCCTGTCTTCTGGGCCCTCTCACTTCCAGCAAGATCCACCAGGGAAAGTTTGCTGACCTTCTCTCCAGACACCTGTAATTAAATAAATAAAAAAATAATGACAATAATGAACAATGATAAAAACCTCTATGTCTTCTACTTTCTTTTTTTTTTTTTGGTCGCTTCACTCAATTGTGCTTGAGTATTACCTTTGATCTTGATAATATTACGTTGCCAGGGCCAAATTCTTGGCATAAATGGCAACGGAGGGTTTTTTATTTGCTTTGGCTTTAGACCTGCTGGCTCTGGATAGGATTTTCACAAATTTTGACCTTGGTGGTGGCTTTTAACAGCCTGCAGTTTGTGATTTTTTAAACCACCAAGGGAATTTTTCATGTGCTTAGATATAGACACGAGACCTTTTTTTTTCTTAATTATTTGAGCAGAATAAATGTCAGATCACACCTATCCTAGGATCAGGGGTGTGAAAAATGCAGAATTAATAGCTGCCTTCGCCCAGATTCGAAACCGGTTCTTATTTTTTTTAAGAGGCTGACACTGTAACATTATCACCCCTCCCCCCCCCAAAAAAAAAAACATTATATTAATAAAAATAAGCAATATTCTAAAACAATACAAATAACAAACAATAAAGAACAATAATAAAACATATCAGTAAATTAAACAGTATGCACAGTGGCTAAGTGTTTGGACTTGTTCTCCTAACTCATGTGGTCATGGATTCAAGCCCCATTTGTGGCACTTTGTCAAAGGTAAATAGATTCTACACTTCACACATTCACCACCCCATACAGCTGTTATAAAGAGTATCAGTGAATAAAGCTAGGGAGAAAATATCTGATGGGCTGATAATATATCCACTGCATATAAGTATAGCATTAACCTATAGCTTGTTTTCATATAGTATTGTGATTTTTCAATGTGTGTTTGTTTCTTTTTTTGTTTTTTTTTCCAGGTATATTTTTGTTCTGCTTGTTTTTGTTTTGTTTTTCCTTGCTGCTTTGTTTCGTTGCTGCATTTGCTGTTTGGTTTCATGTTGTTGTTTGTTTTTTTTTTTACAATAATTATCATTATTTGCTGGGTTGCCCTTTGTGTTATTTTGCAAAAAGGATCCTTTGCTAGGCTATTGGATTGTTTTTCATAAATCTTTTTTTATGTTCTTTGCTGTTGTCTTACATAAAAAATAAGTAGATATTGAGAAGGCTTATCATAAGTTGACTATGTTGATTTTGTTTTATCTTGCACACACACCCCCATCCTTTTTTTTTTTTACTGTTTATTTTCTCAGTTTGGCTTGTGTTCACTTTGTTGTGTTTGTTTTGTTTTATTTTTGGTGATATTTTATTGGTATACTTGTCGTTTTTCATTGTTGGCAGTTTGTTGGGTTTGCTTTGTTTTGTTCTTGTTATTTGCAGTTTGATTGCTTTGTTTTGCTTGATTGGTGATAATATTTAGAGAAGGGGTGGAGGTTGGATAAGACTTCTGAACTACAAGGACAATAAACAATATCATGTAGGTAGTCTACACTCATGCATACAGAGCGACGACAGACATATTATACCTATTGATGGGCTTAAAAGTTTGAGTGAGAAGGATAACCACAAGCATCAATTATCAAGATATTGGAGAGACTAAAAAATGAAAGGATTAGACTATCTAGTCTAGCCCTCAACAATAAAAAAAAATGTTCAAGACCCAACAATAAACAAGAATGACATGTGATATTGTTCGGCAGTTTGAATGAATGCTTTACTTCTCGCCCATGGGCATTTATAGACCTACTTCCGACGTCATAGACTAGTGACATTACATTCATGGCTACTTTTGGGTTACAATGATCTTCAAGCGTAAGTGGTGGTGATTAGTCTAGTGTTGATGGGCCGTAAATTAGATCAACTAGTCTACCATAACTCTGTTCAGTTGACTATTTGACTGGCGTGTGTCTTCATCAGCTGATTGCTTCAATGCTCGGTTAAGATGGGAGAGGAGAGGAGTAGGAGGAGAGAGAGAGAGAGAGAGAGAGAGAGAGAGAGAGGACAGAGACAGAAAATAATAGAAAAAAGATGTCTCCAAAGGAGAATGACATAGGGGTGAAAGAGAAGAGAGCGGTAGCGATATCGAGAGAGATAGAGAGATTGGAGGTGATAGAGAAAGGGGAAATATTAATGAGTATGCTAGATACACAGAGCTAAGGAATAAGAAGAACCGCTAAAAGAAAAATGAGAGTGAGTGTATCGTATTCATTCATATTTCGTCTCTCAGAGGGATAGATAGAACGAGAGAGAGAGCGAGAGAAAGAGCGAAAGAGAGAGAGAGAGAAAGAGTCAGAGAGAGAGAGAGAGGAAGAGCCAGAGAGAGAGAGAAAGTGGGAGAGAGACGAAGGGAGGGTTAAGATAGAATGAGTAGGTTGGATGCACAGAACTGAACAGAGGAATACGGAGAACGGTAAAAGAAAAATGGGAGTGGATATTATATTGTAGTATTATATTCATCAATTTTATCGTATCCGGGAGGGGAGGGGGGAGAGAGAGAGAGAGAGAGATAATGAGAGAGAGAAAGAGAGAGAGAGAAAGAGAGATAGAGCGAGTGAGAGAGAGCGAAAGCGAAAGAAAGTACTTAATTAAGATACACAGAACAGAGCAAAATGGTAAGAGAACAATGGGAGAGGGTTAATAACTATCAAAAACTCTTCTACCGAAGTAAAGTAAATGAATTAAAAATCAAAATATCGATATAATATTTAAATATAAGTATGTCCTACAGTAAAACTCCCGTATACCGCCTCCTAGTGCACCCTTTTTTCTAGCGTATATCACCAGTTGTTTTTTGTTTTGTTTTTCTCACTATCATTGTACAAGATGTTTTGCTGCGGTGTCTTACTATCGACATAGCGTCATTTCGCTTATAACACCATATTTACGATGGTCTCAAGGTCGTTGAGGTTTAACAATAGCTGACGAGCCAATTGACAAAAATTATAGATGGTAGTATCTACTGTAGTAAGAATGGGGTTTGATTGCTGATGATAGCGAATTATAAGATGTCAGTTTAGATGATGTAGATGACATCTATCAAAAAACATAACACTCTCGTATATTATCACCAAACAGTTGAGTAGTATATCACCCTAAAGCCAATATACGATAGACATACATATATAATATTATTTACGTTGACATGAAAAAATAAGAAAAGATACCTAGAAATATTAAAACAAAAGTTAACTATGAAAACAAAAACTGTGCGTTTACTTTAGTCAACCATTTGATTCCGACCGGACAACATCTAAAAAAAAGTATCTGTCTCGGTTTATTGACAAAGAATAATATAGTTTGACCATAGGCTATAGGTCTACATAGCAATGGTGAATGCCACATTGGCTAGTTAAAATTTAAATTGAAGATAGTACGATTTTCATCACAAAGCCTATAGCTATTTATCTATATTGGAAAATATTCTGTAGCTTTGGAAACACAAGTTCTGCTGATACAAGGTAAGAATCAGAATAATACTTATTAAACTTAGAATATCAAAGTTGATTCTTTTCTATAGTTATAATGGAAGCATACCTATTATTGTTCATTGCTCATTTGTGAATACCGTAGCGAATAATAGCACAATGTCAAATTAATAGAATAATCTTAAACTTCTTCATTACATTGGTAAAAAACCGTTTATACACAATTGCTCATTCTTTATGATTATAATAATATCCTTGAAAGCTTTGTTGGCTGATAGAGTTAACATGTCATGTTTTGCTGTTTTTGCTTATTCAGTTATTTAACATTTATTTTGGTAGTTTTTTTCGTTTTTAGGGTTATGTTTCGTTAATTTGTTTGTCTGATATCTTATGGACTTGGTATTCGGTTTTGGTTTTGAGTTGGGTTGTATTTTGATGCTCTGTGATGTTTTAGGTTTGGTTGCATTTTAATTTTGTTTGGTTTGGTTTTGGCTTTGTTATTTTTTTCGGTTGTTTGCTTGCTGTTGTTTCATTTTGTTAGGTGATGTTTTTCCCACTGATTTACCTATTCATTCATTTATAGTTTTGTTTAGTCATTATGAAAAGGTGACAAGTTTTGTGTTACAATCATAGTGTTTTGAAGCTTTGGAAATTTGATTCTAATCATATTAAATTAATAATATCTAACTAATGTTACTGTCACCTGTAAGGTAGTTTTAAACAAAAAATTTTTTTTCTTACATCCCGAATTATACCACATGATTAATTAGCGCATTTTATATTAGTATTATGTGAAACATAATTAAAATGTCCTTGTGAAAGAGAAAAAGAGCAGACCGAAATGCATATACATATTCATTAACCGCTAACGGTACCACCGAATGCATATGACTATTTAACGCAATATTATGTTATTGCATATAAATTGGACGTGTGGTAAGTAAGAATTCAGTTGTCAAAATAAAATAGAACGACATATTTTAGTAACGATTATGAATAAATAACCACTTTTGGCGCATAAAAATGAAGAACAATGAACTATATAATAAAGTTATAATGTTCCCTAAAAAAATGTTCAATATGTCTGATAATAATATTGTAAAAATTACTAACGTAAATTAAACCATCTTTGTTCCAATTGCAGAAGCAGTAACACAGCTACATACAAAGGCGTATTGACACAAACATCACGATTGGAAAGAAGAGAAATCAGCCACTCTGACTTGTACCATTATACTTATATCAACACTAAGACACATTAAAGAGCGAATACAGTATATCACTCGCCAATGCAGATCTTGTGAATCAAAAGATAGCAATAAATACACTACAAAGCAGCAACATCACTTTCTAACAACGAAAGTGATGAGGATGATCTCACTACTAAAGAAGATAATGATGAGAAGAAGATATATGAGGATGAGACCGATGCCACTAGTGCTTGTTGTCTTGTGGAGCTTCGTCATTTCTTCACATTCAGTAATGGGCCAATCTGGACCCGTCACAGGTGAGACTATTAATTACTTAGAGATAATTTTATTCGCTAATTGCATCCCTTAATACCACTTTGCGGCTCGATTGGTAACATATTAAATGTATCCATTATTGCAGTTTTACTGCAGAAACACATGTTCATACATATAATTATTAATGATACTCTTCAATTATGATTTCCAGATCAATGAAGTAATCACGCTATATTATGGCAGTGACCGCAATAACGAATTATAGATCACTACTATGATTAAGCACCGGATATAAATTGCTAGATACATATATCAAAATATATGTTTTCATTTACCTTTATTATTTATATAACCAACCTTCAATCCATTAGACGTTATGTATATAATTTGAAATGTTGATTTAAAGTCTCTTCTATCTGTGTCCTACAATTTACAAATATGATAGTGAGATCAGCCAGTCTTAAAGCTTGTACAAGAGTAAACAACATAAACTATAAAACAAAATGGAAATAAAGATTAATCATTAGAAAGAGCTGAGAAAAATCATCCTCCTGCCATAATCATAATCATTGCAATAAAGATAGAACGATTGCGATTGATAAGTCAAAAAAGTGCTGACCATAAGAAACCAAAATGAAATCATATTGTGGAAGATATATCATGTGATTTTTTTTAAATCACATACGTGATAGACTAAAGATAACATAAGTACACTAAAACTTTCTTCATGATAATATTACTACTATATTTTTACACAAGGCTTAGTTAAAGAATCAACGACAAATCTTATACTATTGTTTTCTGAACATTAGGGAGTGTTTTTGTGTGCGCATGACATGTGCGCATGCTGTTGAGTTGGGTTTTGTTCTCGGAACATTAACTACTAAATTTTGTAGCTTATAACCATGCCTAGACTAACATTACATCACAACGCAACCAGTAATCCTTTACTCCAATTTATCTTAATATTTCTCACCCTTAAACAGAAGCCCCAGTTGGCGGTAATTTCGCACCAGACTACGAGTATGATAACACAGGAGTCACTGGATCTACAACCAGAACACCGACAGGTGGTGGCACTAACACGCCAGCAAACAGACCGAGACCTCCAGCGGGCGGAACAGGATTCGGACCACCAGGACGGTTCGGTCCACCCGGATTTCCTTTTCCAATGGGAGCAGGAATGCCGGGGATGTCAGGAATGCCAGGGATGCCGGGAATGCCGGGGATGCCGCCGATGGGAGCGAATCCGTTTCCATGGATGGGAGGAGTAGGGAATGCCGGAAAAGGCGGAAAGGGGATGGGGCCTTTCAACCAACCTCCGATGGTCAACGCTCGCCCTTGGATAGGCGACGGATGGGCAGCTGGTGGAGAGTATGGTCCGTATGGTGCAGGGATGGGTATGTATGGTTATGGGGAAGAAATGGAGGAAGGGAACATGTGGAATAGGGGTTACTGGGATAACGGCACATTCCGTTTCTATAACAACGGTTATGGGATGATGGGAATGGGTGAGAATGAGATGGATGATGGGTTTTGGTTTAATGGAACGTATTACCCTTCAATGGAGGACATGTACGAGGGAGGGTATTGGTACAACGGAACTTTTTACCCGTCCATGGACGATATGTATGACGAGGGATATTGGTTCAATGGAACTTACTACCCTTCAATGGACGATTTGTACGAAGACGGCTTTTGGTATAACGGTACTTACTATCCTGGCTTCGAAATGGACGACGGATTTTTCTACAATGGAACGTTCTACCCCGGATTTGAGAATGAATGGGGTGAGTGGGGTGAAATGTACGAAGACGGTTTTTGGTACAACGGCACCTTTTACCCTGGGTACGAGAATGAGTGGGGCGGTGGAGAGTGGGGAGAGATGTACGAAGACGGGTACTGGTATAACGGAACCTTCTACCCAGGCATGGGGGAAGGGTTCGAGATGGAGGACCAAGGCAACCTCATGTGGTGGCAACTCCACCATCCGCGCTGGCAGGATAGAACAAACGATGTGGAACAGATGCCCGGAGGATTTCCTGGAAGAATGCCTGGAGGATTTCCAGGAGGAATGCCAGGAAGATTTCCAGAAGGATTTCCAGGAGGAATGCCGGGAGGAATGCCGGGAGGAATGCCAGGAAGATTTCCAGGAGGATTTCCAGGAGGAATGCCGGGAGGTTTTCCAGGAGGAATGCCAGGGCCAATGCCAGGTGCTATGCCAGGAATGATGCCAGGAATGATGCCAGGAATGATGCCTGGTCAAATGCCGCCGAACTTCCAACCAGGATTTCCGTTTGGCAATGCCGGACCAGGAGGAGTAAATCGCCCACCAGGATTCCCATTTCCGTTCGGCAACCGTATCCAACCACAGCCTGCTGCATCAAGACCAAATCCCGCATCTGTCAACAACCCAGAAACGCCCAAGGCCCAACCGCAAGTCGCCGAGACGCTCAAAGCACAATCACAGGTAGGCGAGACGCCTAAAGCTCAGCCACAAGTCGGTGAGACGCCAAAAGCTCAGCAACAAATGAGGGACACTCCCAACGCGGACAAAATGTCAGCGGACAAAATGACAGCAAACAAGCCATCACAACCAGGAAAGCAAGTTCGAAACCCTACACAGAGAAGGCCGGGAATGAATCCGGGTCGACCAATGTCAAGGGAGGAGGCAGCAGCACAAGCTCAAACTCAAAGTCAGCGTGAGCGGATCTTTCGTCAACCTACATCACGTCGCATGCAGCAGCGTTTTTACGAGGCAATGCGAGAACAACAGAGGCAACGACAGGGAGCCAATGGTATGAACAGGCCGTTCCCACCTTCAAGATCAGCAATGAATGGCGGACGTCAAGGAGGACCTCAAGGAGGACCTCAAATGGGATCTCAAGGAGGGCCACCTGGTGGGCCCCGATTTAGAAATGGAATGAGGAGGCCGGTAAATCCAAACCAAATGCCTCCAGGCATGAGACCAAATCCACAACAACAACCTGGATTCAACCCACAAGTTGCAGCGGTAGCTAAAGTACAACCGACGCCACCAGTAAAGATAAAATCTAGTCCGCTGGATCCGTACCGAAGTCCGTCAACGGCTGCCGTGGGTATAATCTTCGCATGCGTCCTTGGATTGACCTTGATCATGGCACCAGTCTGTTGTATGTTGCATACTTACCGTAAGAACAAGCGTATTAAGAAGCGGACGTTCCTCCGCCGGCCTGAACTGTCTGAGTCGGTGGAAGAAGGATTGGTTGACACCATAGTGAGGTCAGAGTTGGGGGCAGTTGCAGGAGCGACAGGAGGAGCAGCAGGCGCTGCAATGTACACCAGTGATGAGCGTGGAGGGGCTAGGCCTAAAATTGTGAAAGACGGAAAGCTTCAGAAACAGACCAAGCCTAGGGCGAGTGAAGCGGCCGATAAGAAATGGAAAGGGAAAAAAGGATGGACACAAGGTAGAGAGGTAATCATGACGCAGGAGATGGCCGATGATGAGCTAGAGTCTGTTCTGCAGGGGAAAACGGAAGTAGAGATGAAGGAGGTAAGGAGAGAGTACGCAGGAGTGAGAGGTTCACCGCGTCGACCTCTTCCTGAGGCTCCTTCTTCACCCTTACGTGCACCGAGGAATACAGTGAGAGGTGCAAGAGAGGAGTTGGAGAGAGCACGAAGGCAGAGTTCTGCGATGGCTGTGGTTGGGGCTGATTCGGAGGATGAAGTAAGAGTGGTGGGCAAAATCGGAAAGTAAATCAGTGCACCTTTTTATAATCTTTTAATACATTTTTTTTTTTACATTTCTTCATTTCGCTATCAAACATACCCTGCCTGCTTCCATTACTTTGTTTATCATAATTTATACAGGCATGTATTCATCCCACGCATAAATACAAACAAAAGTAATGGAAATACTTGGAAAGTAAATCGGTGTGCCTTTTTCTACCTTTTAAATCTTTTTTTTTTAATTTTCATTGCCAAACCACTTTGCCTGCTTTCATTCCTAAATTATTTTACAGGCATTTATTCATCCCATGCTTAAATACAAACACAATATATAATGAGAGACTGAAGCTCAACACTCAGAGAGCGGATGAATGTTGAGGTTTAGGTGAAGTGATTGCTTTTAAAAACAAACTTAATAAACTTACATTGGGAAAGAAAGAATTAATAAACATGAATGAAAATAATATAAGAGTGAATCAGTGGATGTGGGTAAACGAAGAGGATTTTTTAATTTATTTTTTTAATGCTTCATAAATGTATTCATTTCTTTATGTATATTTAACAATATTTGTTCACTCTTAAATTGAAAGAATTTTGGTCCTATTATAAATTATGATCAATCATGATAGCATAATAAACAACTCAACGTAGAGGATTCTTAATTGCTTCGTAGATATTTTTTCATATATACACGCCTGTACTTATATTTTAAATACATTTTCACCCTTCAATCGAATGTATCTTTATCTTATTAATTATGATAAATCTTGATACTATTAAGGAAAACTCACAAATCAGACACATTATCATTCTATAGACAATAACATTGAATCATTACTTTGATTTCATAACATTTTGATTGTATTTGTAAGCATATTTACTGGTGTTTATTCAGATATATGCGTTTATTTCATCAACACAAACTTGTATCAAAACATTCATTATTGCAATAAATTCATAACAATCACTGTGTGTTCCTTAACCAATTGTTTAAAATACTCGGCTGTTTCTGTGTTATTCATTTCTATACCATAATACTTAACTTGCTATAAAGTTGTATATTGCTTTGACCCTCCAATAGACAGGCTATTCGAAGCAGGGAAGGTTCCATAATTTCTGAATGCACCATAAAAATTGAAGATAAGCATCACGTTTAAAAAAAAAAACCTTCGTGAAACAAAGACGAGCTGTTATATTTCTAATGGCAATGTCTATGATTAGTCGGCCTAGGCAAATCATCACATTTCGCACCTAATGGCGGATTCACGGTGTGAAACCTAGAAGAAATCTATATACTATAGAATTTATTGAAACATCGAAATAAATTGCAATGTAAGCATTCCAGATATCATATCTAGACTATAGCCTTCGTTTAGTCTCATTCCATGCATAAGGCCCCCAGATAACATGCAATTTTACTTACGATTGAGCAATATTTGAGGCATAAATTATAGGCCTAAATCACGACAAAATCTGCTTGAAGTCTTATATCATGCTCCAGAATATATTACGTTAAATGTTTGAGAATGCTTATTACAAAGTAGATAGAAACAATTGTTACACGCCTAACAGGCGAATGTCTCGTCAGTGTTGAATGTTTGCTGTTGGCTGGGGAAGTAAACGAGATGTAAAGCGCCTAGAGACTAAACTTTGGTGATACGTGCGCTATATAAGAACTATCTTTACTTTACTAGAAAAGTGGAACAGTTTATTTCAAGGTATTAAATTGGTCAGATGTGGTATATTTAACTAACTGAATAATATGCAATCCAGATATAAAGTGGGAGTGGAATGCAGGGATGCCAACCTCACAAACAAACAAAAAAAGGATTCATGCCTTCAAAATTAGGGATTTGGGGTAAAAATTCAGGGTCCCACCTCAGTATCGAAATTGTCGAACTACAGTAAGTAATAGTAAATACCACAATGATTCTACTATCTACTCTTATTACAATACAGCAATTAGACTTTAGCCTCTATACAAATCCTAGTTTAAGTTACTAAAGATAATACACAAATCAAAGCAGGCGATCCCATATCTTCTCTCTTGAGATGCAATAGAATACAGAACTGAACCGAACGAATAAACAACATTGAGTTTTAGTACCATATGTCTAGTAACTCTAAAATTCAGAGTTTTCTGACAAAACTCAGGAATTAAGGATTGTGGGCTAGAATTCAGGATATCCCTAAAAATTCAGGGTAGTTGGAAGCCCTGGAAATGTTCATCTTATAGAGAAATAGGATCACTGTTGATGAAAAAACAGTCTCAATGAAGTATCGTAATATTTTGGGATCTGAAATCGATACAGCACCAGAGTATATTGTATGTCAAGAATGTGGCACACAAAACTGGGATTCAAACCAAACAAAACAACTTTCTGGTTAAAAATTACAAAAAGTAAGAAGTAAAGATTGCATTTATAGAGCGCATATTATACCGCATATTAAATCATCGAAGTCTTTATGTTCATTACACGTCATTTACTCTCCATCCAACAGCAAACATTTAACCCTGAACAGATATTCGCCTGTTAAGCGTGTTTAAGTTTTATGGTAGTTTTTGTTTTATTGTTGTTAAGATGGCTGCCTTAGCGATCGGGTAGTCTATTTCACCAGGATTTATTGAGGCAATCGTCGCAACTTTTCTTGCTCTCGGGGGAAAAAAACGCAGAAACCATAGTGAGAGTGAAACCCGAGAACATCATTAAAAGCAGTTCAACACCTCTATATCCGAGCTATCCACGCTACCACGTTGGTTATAATCCTGAACACCATTTGCATATATTATGTGAAGCAATGATCAAATTAAGACACAAAAGCTTCGATGCAGGCAGCGTAACAGAAGAATATAGGTACAACGCTGAAGGAATTTTTCTAAAAAGTCCTAAAACCATCTATGGATACACAAAAATAATACCCTCACACACACATATCGTCGCATCAGATTAGTATTGTTATATGTCCATTTCCGAATAATTATGCGATAGAAGCATATGTGAGTTAAATAATGCATTCTTTGAGCAAATTGTAACATCAAAATATCACTCTTAATTGAATAATTCCAAATTAATGTCGTATGCATCTTCATTTTTATATAACAAGGTTTATTACTTTAAAGAGGGTTTTCTCCAAAAGCTTTTGGGTGGACATAGAACAATAGCACACTGAGGTGATGATATGTACACACACATATATTTTATGTACATACATACATAGTCCCTTAAAAATAGGGTGATTAAACACACTTCATGGTCTATACACACGGCTAATCCGT
The DNA here is from genome assembly GCA_031762895.1 of Corambe burchi. Taxonomy (NCBI): domain Eukaryota; kingdom Metazoa; phylum Mollusca; class Gastropoda; order Nudibranchia; family Onchidorididae; genus Corambe; species Corambe burchi. Next base: position 17,169 of record JAUEKR010429045.1, read on the forward strand.
AAAAATGGACGGGGTTGTTTTTCCAGCCACCCATTACGGACCCAATCAAGCGTACCAACTAGTCATTTGGAACCCCCTGGACAATCACTAAGTGTTATCAGTAAACTGCCGTGACAAATGACATTATCTGCAAACAATTGAATTGAATTTATTCGTCATTTTGTATACAAAGCATACAGTAGAAATTTGGTTTGGTTTCATAATGGATTCACTTCGTTTAATTATTTCTTCTTCCTCCTCCTCCTCCTCCTCTTCTTCTTCTTCTTCTTCTTCTTCTTCTTCTTCTTCTTCTTCTTCTTCTTCTTCTTCTTCTTCTTCTTCTTCTTCTTTCTCTTCTTTTTTTCCTTCTACCCATTCTTCTTCTTTTAAATCTCCTTCTTAAACAAGATATGAGTATGAGACGATCGTGATAAGCCTCCTTCACGAAATGGGACTCAAGCTTCAATGAAGAAGGCATTGTGGCTTTTTTTTTTAAGTTAAAGCGTTCAGCGTCGTAAAGTAAGAAAATAGTGTACATAACCCTTTCCAATGATTAACCATAATGCTTGTACTGAGTATCGAATCTATAACGTGTTGATCCACAGTCCATTGACTTAGCAGTTTGACCACCATAACACATTATATGCATTATAACATTCTTACACCATTCGATCAAAGTAAAGCTGTATATTAAAAGTTACGATGTTTTCAATATGAAGGTATGCATGATAATTTTGGAGACAAAAAGTCTTACCCATTGTAGGAAACATTTTTTTACAAAACGGGTGTTCTTTAACAACAGAATAATGGGGGCATGGAACTAGATCTAATCATTTCAATCAGTCATAACACATTTATAAAAAAGACCAACGGAAAATACATAATATTGTAAAGGTGTTTAATTCAAACTAGATATTGTAAAATAATTGCAATCAGTAGCAAAAATTAAGTCTTTTATTTTTGTGTAGACGTATCAATCAGGTAATGGATATCCTTCCATATTATCAGGGAAACAATATTAGTTTTTCTTCCTTTCTTCCTTCCCAACTTTTTTGCCTGTTGGTGGTGCCACTTAAATAAACTTTTTTTTTGTTTTTAATTAGACACCTTGATATCGTATAGCTAGCGTTTCATTCCTCATTATATTTTTTTTAAAACACGAATAATGTATGCATTCAATATATAAAAACAAGCTAAAGCTCTGTAACTCAACATAGTCTGATTTATCGGAAATCTACCTCCATAACACCTTCAAAACAGTCAGTATACACGAGAGAGAAAAAAATAAATGAGTAATATAATAAGACATTATTTTTTTCCGACATTCTAAAAGTGATCAGCATTTAGACGTGTAGTCTAGAATCAAGTTCTTACACACTTTCACAAGGATGTGTTATTCGAGTTTATTTAAGTTTAGACATTGCCTCTGCTCAAGATGAATCTATGTATTGTTAGGAGTTGGATTCATTCATGATTATTGGAATAATAAAAGATTGAACAAAGTAGTGTGTGCATTTTAAAACTTTATTGAATAAAAAGATATTGATTAGGGTAAAGGACTAATTCACTCGAGTGTAAAATCGTCATTACATACGTATTTACTGCTTGAACATTGAACAATGGATATCAGCAAGTAAGTCCTGTTGGTTTCAAAACGTTGTTCGCTTTTTTTAAGTATTTTCATATTGGTTGTTATTAATTCGTTTTGTTGATGGTATGCATGCGTGTGTGTGTGTGTGTGTGTGTGTGCTTGGAGTTGGCTATTGTTGATGTGGCTCTTAAACGATTTGCTAGGTTTGTGTTTTTTTTATGTTTATGATATTAGTTGCTGTCTTTTGTTGTTTGCAAGGGTTTTTTGTTTTTTTGTTTGCTTTTTTTTTTTGGGGGGGGGGGGGGTTTGAGGGGGGGGGGGTGTGCTAAATTCATTCGAATTTTCTTTTTGCTTTGCGCCATA
>JAUEKR010429046.1:0-12391 GCA_031762895.1 Corambe burchi
TCATGATTTATTGTCAACATTATTCACAATATCTATGTAGTATAGTCTAGCTTTAGCATCATCGTCTAGTTATCATGAAGGAAGCAAAGATTTAGCATCACATTATCATTGTCGCATGCCAAATATACAAAAATGTGACCAAAATTCTGCAATGAAATCAAACATTTAATGTTGTGTAGATGAAACTAATGCAAAAGTCTGCCAAAAGCTTATTTGTCCGGGAAGGTCTTAGAAGTCATTGCACCTACGACTTTTAAGGGGCACATATAAATGCTTTCCATACCCAGAATTCAGAACATTGCCATTGGGGTTCTGTTCATCCCTTAAGTTCCTGGGGATAACTATCAGGGCCAATTCTCAGGTGGTGCTGATTGACAACAATAACAACCAGAAGCTTACAGCAATAAATGATTTTCACACAAAAATATAAATAAATATTTTAAACAGATGATTTAATGATCTTATTTATCATAACTATGGATGTTATTAATTAAATGCGTTAAGCATCAGTCAGTTGATGGATTGTAAAAATTCTATTAAAAAAAAAACAACTCAATGACGCCTTTAAGTCATTACAGGGAAACCCCTCTAGAACAACCCACCACATAGTATGTGTGGAATAAAACACTCTAAAATGGCTCTTTAATAAACAGATTAGTCTTTATTCAAGACAAAGTAATGTACGATTTATACAGTGAATATAGCAATATAGAAAGAATACAAAATATAAGAAACCAAATTTTAATCTCCTCTCTGGACTACAAATAAGTAAGTGAGCTTTACGGGATAAAAAAACCACAAAATCATATGAAACATCAGCCACATGACCAGAAAGGAATTTACTAGTATTCTCATAATGGTCTTACTAGACTTCAGAATAACGATAATAAATATAAAGATTCTTCACATTGAATGTCAAATCAGGTTGTTTTAGAGAGAAGTCTATCTAGAAGAGGTTGTTTTAAAGGGTTTTCCACAGTAAGATGGCAAATGCTTCATGAGTTTGCTTTGTAAGAATTAAATTGCACCAACGTAATGCTATCTACATTAAAAACATTGTCTTATTTGCGGATGCTGTAAATTCAATTAATAAAAGCAATCCATCCAGTAAAACGAATGCTGAATACTTTTCATTAATTAAGTTTCAATCCATCGATCACTTTCTCTGGGAAGGTCTTAGAAGTCATTGCACTTACGACTTTTAATGGGCACATATAAAGGCTTCCCCATACCCACTGTTCAGATACATTGCCATTGGGGTTCTGTTTATCCCTTAGCTAATGGGGATACCCATAATGGCCAATGCCCAGCTGGTGATGATCAACAACAACAATCCATCAACCACTTGACAATTTCAATAGAAATATTACAATACTAAAAGCAAAACACAATATTTGTACGCAAAACAATTAGAAATAATTAACTCTTGCCAGCAAACATAGAATATTGTTGATTTTCAGGCTTCCACACATATATGAACTTGACTAGATTAAAATAACGATCATGAGAAAAATAAATAATTAAATAATATATCACAGCTAAGATATTAAAGGAGATTCTAGAATTTATAGCTAATTCTAGCATATTAGACTAAGCTTAGAGGAATTAAAAGATCTCTAGACTTGATCATATCTAGACTAGGAAACTCTAATCGTATCTAGCTAGATCAAAGACTAAATCGATAAGGTGAAAATAATACTATAAAACAGTTTCAGTTGTATAGAGTATTTAAAGTAAAATCATAACAATAATGATATACATTTTCATAAATAGATAGTTACACAATATTAAACAAAACAAAGTCTTAACGTCAGGATAGATACGGTTCAAATGAAATAGTTACAGAAATAGCTCATCACGTTACATTGACTTTATATGTACAAAAACTGAATAAAATTCATTATATAGATGTAATATTTCTACATGATTGAAACATGCAACAAAGAAAACCACATGTGAATGTACTTATATTATTGCATTATAGCACATAAGCAGTTATGAATTTCTTACAAAGAAACATAAAATATACAAGGAATTTCACATATGATAATACATAAACCAACAATTATTTAAGTAGAAAATCGCTCCATTTGATAAGATTTAAACAGATACAAACAAATGAATTAATATTGAGGTTTTTATTTATTTGATAATGAATATCTTATACCGTAATATCCCTATTAAACGTAGTCCCCTAGAAAATTACAGTTAACAAATCCAAGATATGGAATAAACCATCAAGAAAACACTGTTACTTGCTTTGAAAAGTTATGTTAGTAATGTTTAGTATACTATCTCTGTCGATCAACCTAGATGCTAAATATCTAAAAACATAGTAAGGGTCGAGTATGGTATGATTAAGTCTAAATGAAGTTAAGTCAATCAAAAAAAAAATGAAGAAAAAAATGCAACTGATATTAATACCAAAAAGGAAATTTGTCTTTTGACTTTTCACTATAAACCGAACCTCGCCAGAAGTCCAGCACAGCCAACGTAAGCAATTAGTGCAAATAACGTTGCTCAAGAGTTAACCATAATGAATGCCTCCATCGAGGATCTAACCCGAGACTCTTCTATCTGCAGTCCAATGCCTTAGCAGCTCAGCCACCGTGACACTATTATAATCGATTATCAGTAATTGGTAAATGTGTTCTCACTTAACAAATAGCCGCACTAGCTAAACATAATATTCTCAGTGCATGATGAGGTTAATAGAAATAATACAGTAAGTAACTGAATAATAAACGATGAAGTAAAATGATAAATGGCGAATCAAGCAACAAATATGATTGTACTCATAATAATGCTGATGTAATAAATATGTAAAAATTGATAATTTAGCTAAGAATTGAATCACAATTACATTCAAAGCAACTCATCACATTTGATTTAAAATCTACAAAAAAGTCTTTACATCACAGATTTCATGCATTCTAGTAAATAAATAAAAAAGTCTTTTAATTAATAAATAATTCAAGGAAGCAATTGATTATTACGCCCAATCATTTTTTTGTCAATAAATAGCAAATTTCAATCACACAATCATTCAAACACACTCACTCCATACATAATCAGATTATAAAACAATAAAATTTCATTGCTCGTTTTTCCTTCTACATTTATTCCTGGTAGTTAAGGATTTCGGTTAAATATATCATAACATATCAAACGGATGATTATGTGTTTTTAAAACATTACATTTTTTATGAAGCTTTTTAGGTTTATTCCTTGAAAAAAAAAACCAAAAGAGTTGCACCATAGCATGAAGGAAAATCATTTTCAAAATCTTCGTACATACAGTAAATAGTCATTATGGTTATGACGCAATACTAAGCCATTGCACTCAGTCATGCGATGAAGTTTAACAAAAACAAAAGATGACTTAAGCTTTCACAGGATAAACACTTTGGAACCTGGAGAAAATGGAGACTCTCAGTCGCACAGCGTCCCACAGCCACGGAACTTGTAATTGCACTAATGTTATCATATCGGGTAACTTAAACCTCTCTCTCACTCTCTCTCTCTCTCTCTCTCTCTCCTTCTCTCTCTCTCTCTCTCTCTCTCTCTCTCTCACCCTAGCTCTCTCTTCTTCCTTACCCCTTCCCCACCTCACACAAGCAATCATTACATACATCCATCCATGGCACTCTAACTGATTCAAACCCCCAACCTTGACCACACTAAGCCAAAACCAACTATTTCCGATGGACACTGATAGTGACCACAGGTCTGTTGTGTGAGTCATTGATGGTCACTGAAGACTCCTTAGTCACGGTCACTTTCCTCACATCCTGGCTTTGGCTCACTGAGTACGTCTTCCTCTGGACAACCGGCTTCAAAGGTGCTTCAATGGTCAGTTTCTTGTCATCTGCAATGAAGGCCTGGATGGAACCGGGGTCAACGGAGTCTTTGGGATGAATAAAGAAAATAAATTAATCAATATAATAATATTTGTATAATGCTTTCCCAAATTTTTCTAAAAATTGTAGCATTGGCATGGAAGTGGTAGTAACATATATATGTGGCATTTATACTACATCACTTTCCCACCTATATTTTAAATGCTCAAAGCGCTTTACAAAGGGGTCCCGACAGGTCAATACATTCCAATACCATCTCAATTTTTCACTGTTTGGTACATAATCTGGGTTTGATTCCACCCATGTCCACCTCCAAAGTACGTTTATTACCTGGTTAGCTCAGTAAGAAGAGGCGTTGAACTGCTGTGGACGGCTATTACCTAGGGACTTCTGCAAATTAGAGAGGTAAACCATATAGTAACGAATCTGTTCCATAGATTATGCTCTGATCTGTCATATTCCCCAATTAAGGAGATCCCCAAATGCAGTAAATTCATTTATCAAGAATACTTTAAAAGCATGTAGAAACACTTACCAGGCAAATCATACTCTTTGTTGAATTCTTTGTGAAGAGTTCTACCAGCAGTCTTCTCCTCATGCTCGGCATGGACAATCAACTTCCTGTCCATCGTCTTGACTACAACGTCTTCAGGTTTGAACTCTCCAATGTCAACCTGATGGTCAAGGTCACCAATAGGAAAACAAAATAACAGTCATATATGTTGCATCATTTTGTAGATTTGGTTTATTGAGTAAAAAGCTTTTCAAAAGAAAATGTAATTTAAACAATGATTTAAAGAATAACAAGACAACATTGGAGTAAAACAATACAATAAAGTATCACAAGAATGAATAATGAGAATTATAAATAATAAATGTTACACAAAATTAAACAAGGTATCAAAAAAGGATAAAAAAAACAAAACAAAACCACTAGAGACTTATCTGCCTGCTAATTAAACTTTATTTTGAAGTGAACTCAGTTGAAATGATTTTTCATGCAGTGGTCCTTTTTTTCATGGAACGGGCCCGATACAACAATGCAATACAAAATACAACTGTAGTGAAATTTGGATGAAGCTATCTTTTTCTGGTTCCCCAACTATATTGCTACAAAAGTAGTCGACTGTATTTGAATACATTGAATGCGATGTGTGTAAAGTATAGACTAAACTATTTCGGTTCCATTGAATAGACAGACCATCATTGACCAATTGGCTAGTCAGAACTGACCTCTAGCCTCAACTTCCTGGATCCGTCCGCTTCTGTGACAATCGGGTTTTTGACAGCCGTTGCAACGTCCAGCCTTTTGTCGTGTGGGTGTGACCTGATAGGGAAGATGGAGTTACTTCCCATGAGTTGGGGCTGGATGACTGGTGCGTCAACGCTTAGAATTCCATCTTTGCTTAGAACACATTCCATCTTTTCCTGGTCTACCGATGACGGGATATCCACCTGTGAGAGGTATGATGAGATACATTTTATTCATAAATAATAAATGAAAAAAGTAAAATAATTAAGTAAGATGCAATCATAATATTTTTTTTACTATCCAAGAGACATAACCCAATGTGACTTCCTTGATAGACGCTGTCATCTTCTCATCTAAATGCCATCTCTATGTTTTGCTCACTCAGAATGATCTTTTTTCTTCTATATACATGTATATTATAAATCTTTTCCAGGTCTACGGATGAAGAGATATCCACCTGTAGGGAGTCATGGTAAGATTCATGGGAGTCATAATTATTAAAAAAAAAAAAAAGGAAAATCGTAGACGCAGTAATTGTTACTTTGAATAATAGCCCAATATGACTTCATTAACAGATTTAATCTTCGTCACTCTCAGAGTGGCAAAGTGTAAACTTCTCCTTACACAATAATCTTTTGACTGTCATAGTCATTTTTATGAACCTTATTACTTAATTTCCATTAGTTTTAGCTCATTCATTGTCGGTAAAAAATGAACATTCTGTTAAAAAAAACTTCCATTTCAGTTACCTATAGACTTGGTCAACGAAGAAGCAGTTACAATTGCTAATGATATTATTCATCTTAAATCTCTATCTCTATCTATCTACTTCCGTCCAATGACCAATGTAGGCTATATACAGTCGACTTTACTCGTAGCTTACTCAGTTATAGTGAGTTTTACATGGCCCCATACCACAATACAAAATACATGGTTTGTAGCAAACTCGGCATGTAACAATACTGTTTCTGACTCCCCAATGAAATCGTCTCAACCGTATTCGACAGTAATTCATATAACTAAATTCATTAATCCATACAACATGCATTCATCTATCAATGTAATTATCCATTAATCCAACCATCCACAAACCTGCCGACTGTACTCCTTGCTCACAGAAGTCTGAGCATTTTTCTCCTCGTGTTTTGCGTTGACATTCAGTTTGTTGTCTTGAACTTTCACCTGCAATAAATTCACCACAAATTGAGATTTTGTTAAATTAAATATAAAAATAAATACAGCATTTATATAACACTTCCTCACTTCTGATTAAAATTTAATGTTACTATATAGTTTTCATATTTAATTTATCAAAGTTGAATATTACTGAAATCTTGTTTATGTTTTTTCTTCATTCAATCTCCCAAAAGGAATGAATACGGCTCAGTTTTACTATTGAACTTTTCAAATATTTACATGAAGGCAGGGACTTCCACTAGCTTCAATTGTTATTGTCTACTTATAGTGTTGCTGCTGTTGGCAAGGGAAATGAATGGTAGGAAAGGAAAAAAATATAGCATGAGTCGAGTGCCTCACGACTATACCACAGAGTCACATGAAAATAATCAATGGGCATATTGATATACTATTCTATGTAAACATTTCTGCATCAACAATGAAATGATCATAATTTGTTATATTCATTTACTTCTTCATTGCTGAGTGGATATGACACTGAAACTGGAATAAATATTAGAATTTGAAAGAAAACATAAAATTAAATCTAGTTATTAAAAAAAACTTGATGACGCTATACCTGAATCTCTTCTGGTTTGAACTCGCTGACCTCAAACCTGACCTTGAACTTTTGGTTACCGTCTGCGTCTGTCTCGTACATGGTTCTCATGCCAGAGTCCAAGTTGAGTGACGTCCTCACAGAAGGCGATGTCTCTGACGGTTTCAACGTGAAAAACTCTTGACGCATTCTGTCAAACTCGTCCTCCCAAAGTTTGCGTCTTTCCTGTCAGAACAAACAAAGATGAATAATTCAAACATGGATTCATGGATAAATTGATATAATTTCAGCATTTCAATGTACTTTATTTTCGAACATCACTATGTAAGTACCGTATATTAAAAAATAAGTGCACACAAATTATGATATGATGTGAATAAAAAAAAATAATAAAATGGAAAAATACAAGGCTGGCGAATAATTGTAACTCTGTATTTGAAATTAATTTCTATTAAAAAAATTAATGATAATTTGAGGCAAATAATTAACATTGACAACAAATAATGAATGACCTTGGTGATAAATGAACTTGGTAATACATGACTTTGACAATAAACGACATTGATGGTAAATGACCGTGTGGATAAATCACCTTGATGGTAAGTTCAAATCGGGCAATACCTTAATATGAATGAGGTGTTAACTGTTTCTGAGTAAAGAAACACACAAATAACAAACAAACAAATAAATAAACAAACATACATACAAACAAACAAATAAGTTAGCAAACTAATAAACAAATGAATATAAAAACAAATAAACAAAAGATACAAACAAACAAATAAACAAGCTAGTAAACAAAGATATAAACAAACAAACAAACAAACCTGCATCCTTGTCTCCACATCCTCCCAGTTCTTCATGTGCCTGTCCTGAAAACTCAAACTGTCTTTCTTGATGGGGACGTGGATTTCTGAGATGTATCTGGGCGACGCCATTTTGAACGGAATGAACTTGGAGGCTGGCTGTTGTGTGGGTTTTTGTATAACGTTTCAGGGCAATAAACTACAAATTGAATGAAAAATCCTCACAGTTAATTGATATGCCACTTTGTACTATAAAGTATCTTTTTGAATCCTTAGACTTAGAATCAATTGTTTTAGGATTTGTTAGTCAATAACAAATTAGCTGGAACAAATGAAGTATTTTAACAAATTACAAGAAACTCATTATAGTAGATTTATTTTTTAGATGATTACCTATATCAATTAACATAATAATGAACTATCACAGGTAATCTGAAGTTGAATAATAATCCTAAATTGAAATACACATCCAATAGAAATAAAATATGCAGGTCTATAGAAATAGGATTAGTCATAAACATTCCCCATATATTATATTTAGTTTTGTAATTTAATAAAAACTAGCATAAGGAAATGGTTTATTCCAGTACTTCTGTAATGTGATCGGCTACAATAACCACCAGTAACATCTAATTATGCTGCTGCTGATACTTTTATTGTAATAAGGATCTACTTTTACTACTGCTTCTACTACGACTATTTCTTCTAATTCTACTTCTATTACTAATTCTATTACTACTTCTAGTTCTACTACTACTACTACTACTACTACTAATACTACTACTACTACTACTGCTATTACTACTACCACTATTCCAACTTCAACAACTACTACTACCACTACTATTACTACTACTACTACTACTATTACTACTATTACTACTACCACCACTACTACTACTACTACTACTACTACTACTACTATTACTACTACTACTACTACTACTACTTCTTCTTCTTCTTCTTCTACTACTACTGCAGCTACTGCTACCGGTACCCTAGTACTAGTACCGGTACAATACTACTACTTGAGCTGACATGACTATTGTTTTCCTTCCTAAAAGACCCACACCAAAATTCCAAAGTAGAAATAAATAGCATCTGACTTCTGGCACAAAGATGGAATACGATATAATACGGTATTATAGAAGTATCAATCAGCACATTGTTGCTAATGCTATCACCAATACGATCTAGATTTGGGATGAGAAGGAAGAGGTGGGGACTATCGATATAGATATTGTTTCCACGGCTGTTATCAGGGAGAAGGGATTTGATGGACGGTGGGTAGGAAGATTCGATGCACAGCTGGAAATCACGTGGCTTCATCAAGTTTGCCTGTTAAGGAAAGAGAAAAAAAAAAAACATGTAAATAAAACAACATGAAATAGAAATAGATAAAACTATAAAACAAGGAAAAGAAATCGCATGAAAGTTTAAACTCAAAAGTTGATATCATATCATCATACTGGTTGATGAGATACATGTGGGTACTACATTCCTAATAATATATACCACTATCCCGACGGGACTCCAACTTTTAACTTGTCTGTGCCATAAAAACGGTGATAGCCACCGGTCTAATTTGATGCTAAGCCGCCATTCTATCACATAATTTCCATTTCCGTTCCTACCTATCGTTCCGTTTATTTCTCTAATATATGTGTATCTGTCTTTCTCTTTTCGCTCTCTCTCTCTCTCTCTCTCTCTCTCTCTCTCTCTGTCTCTCTCTCTGTGTCTCTGTCTCTCTGTCTCTCTCTCTCTCTTTCTCTCTCTTTCTGTCTCTCTCTCTCTATCTCTCTTTGTCTCTCTATCTCTCTCTATCTCTCTTTCTATATCTCTCTTTATCTCTCTCTATCTCTCTATCTCTCTATCTCTCTATATCTCTCTCTCTCTCTCTCTCTCTGTCCCTATATCATTCCGTTAGTCACTTTCATCCATAATAATATCAACACAATGCGTCATCTTCATCATTGTTGTAAGATTTATAAATTCGATATTATCCATCTTATCCGCATAACAACATCTGGATGTATCAGTATGGGTTGATAAATCAATTATTTTTTTTTTTATCCAAACTATCTCGCTTTTCGCCATGCATCTACAAATCGTTTTTGCTATTGTTTGGGTAGTCACAGTAGTCTTGTTTGGTTGTTTTTGTTATTTACTTATTGATTTGTAAGTTTGTCATTTGTTTTTATTGTATTTCAACACATTGGTACGTGATTTGTTACTTCACTATCAAATTATAAAGGATTTATATTAGTTTAGCAGTAAATACCTGCTTCAACTTCAATATCACTTACAATATAATGATATTACAACCAGTCAAAATCGCATATTCCATTTAATTTACTTTCTCCACATCAAACCCCTCTTACTTATCAATCTCACATTGCTTTGCACATCGATGCATTCATTTTATACGTCGCAAAAATAATACGCAAGTTGGTAATTGATTAAGCCAAATCACACACTTAAGCGCATTCTCGGATCTCGTACAAATATTACAGTAAATTCAAGTCAAAGAATCTAGCTTTTGCGTATACATAATAACACAGTTTGTAATGGAAGACATCAAAATATACCATCTACCGCAATATAATAAAAACATATACACTATTATTGGTTGAATTTCAAGCCATAAAAACTATAACCAAACAACTATTATACATACACACCTTATGACATACGGTGTTAAGATCAATAGCTAAGGTATTTCGTCTACTTTTTTCTTCTAAGTTCAGTTTTTGAAGCTAACGGTTTGGCTATAACTGCTGGCAGGCAAGCCCTCAATAATATATTGCAATGAACAAGAAATTAGGTTTTGACAGCAAGTCTTGAACCTTGCTCCATAGAACAAGAACTACTTTTCTTCACTTTACATTACCTGCAAGAATAAATCATCTCCTGGTTTTGAAACGTTAAATCCAATTATTGAAATAAACGAACCTTCCTGATAATATAATATCACTGGTAATAAAATGTTTGTAAAAAGCATTTGACATAATTGTATCATACAGTTATCTAGCAGATTGACAGCAATTTGTGAATAAAGCTCCATAGAACAATCACTACTTATCTTCACTTAACATTCCTGATAGTCTAGACTATTAGCTCCTGGTTTTGAAACCATAAATCCAATAATTATTGAAATAAACAAACATATTATCCTGACATAATACCACTGGTAATAGAACATTTCATCATACATAATTGTATCGTATAGCAATAATATCATCATTTAATAATAATAATACGATGCTTAATAAAAAGACGATGATGCTACTGGATACCTCATAACCCTAACTAATCATATTTTACTACCAATAGAAGAATGTATATTATATATACTAGTTTGATAGAAAGATATGCTACTGGGCCTGGTGCGATGTTGCCCTAATAGGACATGACTACTACATCAGCTGCTACTGGCAAAGTGTAGGCTACCAGCGATTGAGAGATTGGGAGAGATGTATTTATACTTCTACATTATTACAATACTTCTGATTGATCAAAACGACTTATCTCAATGTTAAAAAGGTTTTAAATTCAATATTATTATTTTTACATATTTCCTTTGCCCTTATCTTTATTTACTAGCGTTTTGCAGCAAATAATACTTATGTATGATAGGGCTGAATACTCATTGTACCTGAGTATGGACGAGAAACTTTATCATTAGTTAAAAAAACAACAACAAAAAACCCAGTAACATAAACGATTATAGCAATGATAAAACTTTACTTATTCTATGATTCAACAACGAGAGTATTTGAGTAAAACAACATATTCAATGTATTATCCAAATGAATCAGCTTTGCTTATTGCAATATAATTAATCGACAATCAAACATGCAATCCCCAGTTTACAAGTCAAACATCTTGTCAAGTAACTACTGGATTACTAAAAATGTAGGAATATAAAAAAATAACATCAACATCATATTCATCATAACAGAAAAGAATAATGAAATACTGGACATAAATTATAATTAGACTAAACTAATCAAAATGCAGAAAGACAAAACTGGACTGATGTTAGCATGATGCTGGTACTGATGTTGACATCATATTTATAAGCAGAATAGAATAATACACGACAATAATACTGGACTGAAATAATTAGAGTTATCAAAATGCAGAATAAATGCAAAAAAGGGACTCACGCTAGCATGATGCTGGTACTCTGATACAATTACTCACACACGTATGTACGCATACATACAAATACAAAACATGAACACATACACACACTCACACACACATACACTCACTGCCAGTCATACAAACAGGGAAACACTACAACATGGCCTCACCACTATATCAGCATCTCAGATCAATACTTAGGCACAAAGGGTCAGATGGATTGGAGAGAGAGAACCTGGTCTACTTATTGCAGGCAAAGTGCAATTCTTTCACTCTCTCATTCACTCTCTCTCACTCTCACTCTTTCTCTCCCTTTCTCTCTATCTCTTTCTCACTCTATCTCTCCCTTTCTTTAATTCACTCTCTTCCTCACTCTCACATAATACATACTAAAACAATATTATTCTCTATTTCTATTTCCTACATCTCTTCACTCATTTATCTCTTACTATAATTCTCTTTCTCTCTCTTCTCTCTCACTCGATCTATTCCAATCTTTTTCTCTCACATACTAGAATATCTCACACCCTCTCTCTATTTCCTACTCTCTCTCTCTCTCTCTCTCTCTCTCTCTCTCTCTCTCTCTCTC